>BSBK01005537.1:0-2500 GCA_027943335.1 Chamaecyparis obtusa
AGGTGTCCTAACATGTGATAAAGTGTACTAGGACCCCTAAAGAGTCCCCGTGACTCCTTTTCACACATTGGAACACTCAAGTGTGTCTTAAGGGGTCCTACGACCCGTTAAGGCACACTTGAGCATTCCAATGTGTCAAAAGGGGTCACGGGGAGTCCCTAGGTGTCCTAATGCGTGATAAAATGTACTAGGACCCCTAAGGAGTCCCCATGACCCCCTTTTCACACATTGGAATGCTCAAGTGTGTCTTAAGGGGTCCTACGACCCCTTAAGGCACCCTTGAGCGTTCCAATGTGTCAAAAGGGGTCAGGGGGACTCCTTAGGGGTCCTAACGCGTACTAGGACACCCATGGAGTCCCTGTGACCCCTTTTGATACATTGGAATGCTCAAGTGTGCCTTAAGGGGTCGTAGGACCCCTTAAGGCACACTTGAGCATTTCAATGTGTCAAAAAGGGTCACGGGGATTCCCTAGGTGTCCTAACGCGTACCCTTTATCACGCGTTAGGACACCTAGGGAGTCCCCATGACCCCTTTTGACACATTGGAATGCTCAAGTGTGCCCTAAGGGGTCCTACGACCCCTTAAGGCACACTTGAGCATTCCAATGTGTTAAAAGGGGTCAGGGGGACTCCCTAAGGGTCCTAACATGTACTAGGACACCTAGGGAGTGCCCGTGACCCCTTTTGACACAGTGGAATGCTCTAGTGTGTCTTAAGGGGTCCTTCGACCCCTTAAGACACACTTGAGCATTGCAATGTGTCAAAAGGGGTCACGGGGACTCCTTGGGGGTCCTAGTACGCTTTATCACATGTTTGGACACCTAGGGAGTCCCCGTGACCCCTTTTGACACATTGGAATGCTCAAGTGTGCCTTAAGGGGTCCTTAAGGCACACTTGAGCATTCCAATGTGTCAAAAGGGGTCACGGGGACTCCCTAGGTGTCCAAACATGTGATAAAGCGTACTAGGACCCCTAAGGACCCCTTAAGGCACACTTGAGCATTCCAATGTGTCAAAAGGGGTCACGGGGACTCCCTAGGTGTCCAAACATGTGATAAAGCGTACTAGGACCCCTAAGGAGTCCCCGTGACCCCTTTTCACACATTGGAATGCTCAAGTGTGTCTTGAGGGGTCCCACGACCCCTTAAGGCACACTTGAGCGTTCCAATGTGTCAAAAGGGGTCACGGGGACACCCTAGGTGTCCCTAACATGTGATAAAGTGTACTAGGACCCCTAAGGAGTCCCCGTGACCCCTTTTCACACATTGGAATGCTCAAGTGTGTCTTAAGGGGTCCTACGACCCCTTAAGGCACCCTTGAGCATTCCAATGTGTCAAAAGGGGTTAGGGGGACTCCTCAGAAGTCCTAACGCGTACTAGGACACCCAGGGACTCCCCGTGACCCCTTTTGACACATTGGAATGCTCAAGTGTGCCTTAAGGGGTCGTAGGACCCCTTAAGGCACACTTGAGCGTTCCAATGTGTCAAAAGGGGTCACGTGGACTCCTTAGGGGTCCTATTACGCTTTATCACGCGTTGAGACACCTAGGGAGTCCCCCGTGACCCCTTTTGACACATTGGAACAGTCAAGTGTGTGTTAAGGGGTCCTACGACCCCTTAAGACACACTTGAGCATTTGAATGTGTCAAAAGGGGTCGGGGGGGACTCCCTAAGGGTCCTGACGTGTACTAGGACACCTAGGGAGTCCCCCGTGACCCCTTTTGACACATTGGAATGCTCTAGTGTGTCTTAAGGGGTCCTACAACCCCTTAAGACACACTAGAGCGTTGCAATGTGTCAAAAGGGGTCACGATGACTCCCTAGGGGTCCTAGTATGCCTTATCACGCGTTAGGAACTGTAGGGAGTCAAAAGGACCCCTTAAGACACACTTGAGTATTCCAATGTGTCAAAAGGGGTCAGGGGGGACTTCCTAGGTGTCCTAATGTGTGATAAAGCATACTAGGACCCCTAAGGAGTCCACGTGACCCCTTTTGACACATTGGAAAACTCAAGTGTGTCTTAAGGGGACCTACGACCCCTTAAGGCACACTTGAGCGTTCCAATGTGTCAAAAGGGGTCAGGGGGACTCCCTAAGGGTCCTAACACGTACTAGGACACCTAGGGAGTCCTCGTGACCTCTTTTGACACATTGGTACGCTCAAGTGTATCTTAAGGGGTCCTGAAACCCCTTAAGACATGCTAGAGCATTCCAATGTGTCAAAAGGGGTCATGGGGACTCCCTAGGTGTCTTATCATGTGATAAAGCGTACTAGGACCCCTAGGGAATCATCGTGACCCCTTTTGACACATTGGAATTCTCTAGTGTGTCATAAGGGGTCGTAGGACCCTTAAGACACACTTAAGCATTCCAATGTGTCAAAAGGGGTCACGGGGACTCCCTAGGGGTCCTAACGCGTGATAAAGCATACTAGGACTCCTAGGGATTCATCATGACCCCTTTTGACACATTGGAACGCTCAAGTGTGTCTTAAGGGGTTGTA
>BSBK01005537.1:7500-172554 GCA_027943335.1 Chamaecyparis obtusa
TACTGAGGCAGAGTATGTTGTTTCTACAAAGGTAGCCAAGGAGATGATATGGCTTCAATTCTTCATGGAGGAATTGGGACACCCATAGATGGACAATTATTTGTTTATAGATAGAGTGCCATTCATCTTGACAAGAATTTCGCTCTCCATTCAAAGACAAAACACATACAATTATGGTACCATTTCATTTGGTTAGTTTTGGATGATGGATAGTTAAAGCTGGAAAATATATATATAGATGATAATCTAGCAGATATGTTTACAAAGGTAGTAACAAGGGAGAAGACAAACTCCTCTTCAGCTTCGGTTGGTCTTTTAGACTAAACAAAATAAAGGAACAACTGAGTCTAGGGTGGTTTGATCTAGTGGGAGCCTCATGTGGTAGCGATATTGCTACATGATTAGTCTCCAAGTGGGAGATTGTGGTTTAGCATGGATCTTGATCAATCACCAAGTGGGAGATTGTTGGTCTATGGTGATTGATTAGGGAAGTATTGTACACTTTTCATATTATCCTCGCTGGGGTTTGGGGTTGGGACGGGCCTCGAGTGGGAGTTTGAGGGCGGCATCCCCCAAGAATTTTTTTTGGGGGTTATTTTTTGGCTATTTTTGGGCTGACATGTTGTAACCTATTCTAACCCTAAAGCGGCAAAAAGGCTTGTATAAAATGGCTTAGGGTTAGGGATTTTCATTATGTATGTTTTTAGTAGCTTCTTGCAGCGGTATTGAGCTGTAAGGGATTGCGGATTGTAATAAGGTTGTAATCATTGTATAATAAGAATATTGGACTTGCTGTTGGTGGACGTAGTCCATGGATTGGGTGAACCACGTTAAATCTTTGTTTCTTGTGTTATCATCTATGTGGTTTATTATTTTCTGATAATGGTTATATTTGCATGTAACTGTTAAATTTATGTCTGCTAATCCTAACAGGAATCAAGAAAAAATATGATTGTGTACAATGGGTTCATACAAATCAATATATACCAAATCCAAAGGATGAAATGTTTATGTTTCTAGATGAGGAAAACAAGCCTATTATTGCATCTTAGAAAGATACTCAAGAAATATAACTTACCTTTTAATGAGAGAAGTCCTCGAACCATGTCTCTGTTATTCAATGTATTAACATAGCCCAAATATAGATCACCAAATCTTCAATGTCAAAGAGTAGTGGATGAATTAGTTCTAAATGTAAGTACATTACATTCATGAGTGATGCTAACCAATTGAAATATTTTATTAATCCTTGATGCATGTACAACAACTTCACCATTATGTTGTCTTCTCTCAAATGACATAAAGTTTATCATCATTATTATGATCAAATTGAACCTTCGTGTTATACTCTAGTAATTGACTTACTGATAGGAGGTTCTTTGTGATCCATAGCATATAATAAATCTTTGTAAGTTCATACTTGTGAGTCTTGAGTGGTATGAAATATACCCAATAATTTTTACTTCATAGGATGTATCTTCACCAAGAGAAAATTGTCCATATGAATTTGATGGTGTGACATTGTAGAATCACTCTCGTTCTCCTATCATTTGTCCAAATGCACTAAAAGCTACATACCATATAGGACATATGTAAAAGAATACATATCTACAATACATAAAAAGAAACTTCTTTATTAAAATCTTCATAATATATTTGAATCCTCTTTTAAATGCCTTTTCTACATGTGACAAAAAAAACTTCAATTAATGGAAGAAGATTATAATTTTGAGGTGCCTTTTTGTTGCAAGGCTCTAGGGCTATTGGTAGTTGATTAAGGTGTGCTAAATAACTCAACTCATGCGTTTTCCCTTATGCTTCAAACAAACTCTACATGCCTCTATAATCTTCCCTCACTCTAATTCACAAGATCCCTATTCTCCAACGTTCATGCATATGCATCACATATATTTTTGTGGTGCTTTGGTGTGAAATTAAATTAGAGAGCTACAATGAGTAGATCTATTATTGAAAATACAAATATATACATAAGAAAAATAAATTCTAGAAAGGAAATTAAGCAATTAATAATCGAACACACATCATAATATATTTCAAATACTTATAAAATATAATGAAAAATTTATAATAGAATATTATAATATTGTAAGGGCATTACAACATTTGAACACAATAATGTTGAGCCCTTCATTTTCTCATCCCAAGGAACTAGACAATCTTGAATGGTCAACATATTTTTGGAACTTGAAATCCTAAAAGGAAATTTAGATCTACATCTAAACCTCAAGTGCATAAATCATCACACAAATTTAAAATAAATGGTATTTTATGGTCACCTCCAATTAAAGGGACATTCTAAAATTTCAATTCATTGAGTATCATTGATATATTCAAGTGTATTAAGAGAAACTTGCTAAGACCATATTTTATAGTGCCAAGAAAGAGTAAGCTTGGAGTGAACTTAAAATTAATTCAAGACAACAAACAAATGGAAAAAGTGTAAATGACCCCAAATTTTCAAAGTTCTATTAAAAAAGTTTGGCACTAGTGAGATACCTCAAGTTGAAAAGGAAGTAATTAAAATTTTTCCCAATGCAAATGAGGAAACCGCAAGAGAATCTTGATGATGTGTTTGTCGCGCATAACCAAATCAACACACCAATACCCATAATCCTAGATATTTGAAGAATTCAACAACCACACTATAGATTTCCACTATATAATAAATACATGAAAATATATATTTTCACTCTAAACAAATAACAGGTCAAGCATCAAACAATTTTGAAGCTTTATGAGTTCTTCCAAATTCTCAAAGATCATAAATACATATAATGTAATTTTACATGAGAACTCTATATTTGAGAAGTTATTCCATTCTATCAAGAGATCCCTTGTTGGAATTCCAACTAAAACAAATATTTCTTTAACTTTATCAAAGTCCTAGAAATGGATCCTTAAAAAATAAAAATGATTAAAAAAACTAAAGAATTAAAAGAAAGCAAGTGAAAAGAAATAAAATAAGAAACAAGAGATGTCATCAAGGTTATCTAAATGGGATCAATTACTCAAAATAAGAAGAATAAGAAACATCAAAATTCCAAAAGAAAAATTATAGAAAAAACTCTTACCTAGCCAAGGACTCGAGAAAAGGTGACTTCCTTTTGTGCATAGTTGAAGATAAGGAGTTTAGAGAGAGGTTGTTTCACTCTACCTTAAGAAAAAATAATATATGAAAAGAAAAATAAATTACAACTACATTCAATTTTTTCATCTCATTGAGTTATGCTTGATGATTGTTTTTTTTCCAAATTCAGTTTAGTTAGGTTATATGCTAACAATATATTATTCATCCTCACTCTAGGCCATGAGGTACGTAATCATATTACATCATAGTCTCTATGCATCCCTATCCATCTATGTAAACAACATGCAAGTGTCAAAAAAATACATATCCTAATTAATGGGTAGAAGTATAAAGTTCTATCCTAGTTATGTGATGAGGACCAAAAATTGATTTGATAACTTCAAATAAAGATACATGTTCAAATATGAAGGAGAAACGTTTCCTACTAATCTATATGAGAGGAGATATTTGCAAAAATTAAACTAATCATAAAGTTAAAAGGAACAAACACAAAAGCTTTATGTCATAACAAAGTCTTTTGTGTGAGGGAAAAAATTTCAAGATAAAATATCACACTTCAAAGTGAGTCAATGTATTATTTGATAATTAATGGTTACAATTCACTTATAGATTCCAAGCCTCTACACATACATATCAATAACCACTTATTATAAGTAGAGTACAAAATTATTTTCCATATATGTATCCTTCAATTGTTTGAATATTTGCATCCTTATAGTAGTTTGCACACAAGAAAAAGCAAGGGCAAACAATAACAAAAAAAAATGTATATTCATGTTCTCTTCCTGTGTGCAAGTCTGCTTTAGTTAAAGTATCTTTTACATAAAAACTATGTGTTCTTGCATTAATTTATCTTAAGTCGTTCATATGATCATTTGTCCATAGAAACTACATTTAATCCCTAGATCTGTTATTCACAATCTTAGATCATATTTGCAAGTGTGAGAATTAACCTATATCACTTGTGCATGTGAAGATTTAAACCTTAAATACATTTCAAAACTAAAATAAATCCTCATTGACCTTTTCCTAATAGATTTTATGAGCTAACCTATTGTACATTTATGTGAATCTTTGTCTTATATTGTATTTAAGGACACCCCTTATCAATTTGAAATGAGAACAAAAATAAAAGAGTCCTAGAAGTGAGAGCATCTTAGCAACATAACTAGTACATCCACATAACATACCATACTCATTTCATCTTAGGTTTACTCTTTGATTTTAATTTAATATTTGTTCATTGCATTAGACTAGTCCAACTTGGGGTTTGACTAAAGGAGAACAAATCCTTGCTTAACAAATTCTCAAGTGATGTATCTTGATAGCAAAAACTTCATCGAGAGATAAGTACAACAAGTTGAGGTGGTTCTTTTTCAAGTTGTCATTTTTTTGTTAATTCATTGATATAGGTCACATTCAATTTTGGGTGCTAAAACAAGTTTGACATATTTAGATATATACCAAATAAAAACATAATTAATTTTCATTATCTAAAACACCCATCTAACAAGATCATATTTATTTTAAATTGATTTCCAACATCTTTAACAATATATTCATACAATAGATTTTAAATATCATATCTAATTCATTTAAATTATAAAAATTTCATTCTGCATTCATTATACCCATCCTTATACCAATGGTAAGATCTAAATTTTGAACTTTTATAATTACTTAAACAATTATCTAGAAAAGAATGTCCTACAATATTCCATAAAACTGTTCCATACAACCATTAAATGGTGACAAAATTAGCCCTTCATTTTGGGCCCTTCAAGAGATAATCAGAAGAATAACAATCTAACACAACAAAAAATTGCATTGCCAAAAACAACAAAACCTCTAACAATTATTCTAAAAATTGTCAGTACCAATGTGAACCAAAAAATAAAATTCCAAATTACGATTCAACCGTTGGTCACGTGAACTACAGATGCCGCTTTTCCACAAAGTTAAAAGAACCGGCCTACCTATTTAAATATTGTAAATTTCTTTCGGAGTCAAACAAAATAGCGAATGGTAAAGAATAGATTTGTACAGTGCGACCATGCGAAGCTGCCCCTGCCCCTGCCCCTGCCCCGCATTAAATTCCTTTCTTTCCTTCAAAATAACCAAGTTTCCATTCATACAGACAAATTCTGTGCAGGCTAAAAAGCGAGAAACCGCATTTTGTTGCGCATCACCGAAATGTGAAAGGAGCGGGCGGCGGCTTGAACTGTTGCGCGTGGGTCCCGGCGGACCAAGTCTGGTCATGCGGAGATCTGACGCGGTGAATTGAACAACTATTTAATCAAATCCCCTGCTCATTTCCTCTTCATTCCCAATTTCGCCCATTATTTTCTGTCTTTATGTCCTCAGCCTGGTTTTTTTTTTTGCTTTGTGCGAGTCTCTGAGATGGGGAAGTATGTGGAGATGATAGATCTGGGCGTCAGAATCGCTGCCCGCTTTCATTCTCATTGCCCGCAGACGGCTCGGCTGTATTATCATCCTCCCCATCACACGCCCAATGTTGCAAATTCCAAGCCCAAGAGCGAGGCAGCGCGAGGAAATGCAGAGAAAGGCGATTGTTCTTCAATGGCGTTCGAGATTGTGTGCTCATATGCCTGCACTTAGTTCAGGCGCCAATTTTGAAAGGGAAGGGCACGGAAATTGTGCCCAACTCTTTAATTTTTTGGGGGGGTTCTTTCGATTCTTTTGTGTTGTTTTCCATCTGAGATGAATTTAAATCCTGGTTTCATGGCTTCAATCCAATCTGCTCTTTTGCCTGCCCTCTCGACAGAGTTTTTATATTTTCTCTCTACCCTTTTCATGGTTAACATCTTCACATTTCAGAAATAATCTTTCCGTGCTAATCTTAAAGAATTCCTCCGCCACGACATCGCTCATATCATCATATTGAAACGCCTATTAAAGCTTGAAGAAAATTTACAGTCGACAGATTGGCTTTATTTATGACTTCTTATTTGCTTTATAAATATCAAATAATAGAACCGGAATCTATATAAGTAAGGATTTAATGTTTATGTAGTTTATTTATTGTAGGCGGGCAAGGAATAGCTGATAGATTATGTTTGAAAGGGGAAATAATGAAAGTTGTGTAATCGGTGAATTTAGAAAGTTGTCGATTAATCAATTATGTGAATTGAGGGAAAGTTCAAGTATTGACTGATAGTCCGACAATAAGGGATAGAGATCGTTAAGTGGAGTGTAATTAGGCAATTTAAAACTTTGTCAATTGAGCGAAAGTTTAAGTATTGACCGATAACGTAATAGTCAGATTAAAGAACACTGAGATTGTAGGATGAGTGGTTGTTCGACGAGAAGGGTGGGGAAAAGGTGGAGTATCCTATTAAATTGTTCAATCCATTTTAAAATATTTATATTTTAGCAAGAATGTGTTGGGTGAGGGGTTAATTTGAAAGCGATGATTTAATCCCATTCGTCACATATGTATGGACGAGGACAAACAGTCGTGTAATCGAACAATTTACAAAGTTGTTTACTAAACATCTTTGTCAATTTAGTGAAAGTTTAAATTTTGATGGATAGTTTGACATCGAGGGTAATAATTATGGTATTTTTGATGTGGTATTCGACATGTCTATTGGATGCATTTTAAATATGTTTACGTGATTTTAAAATATTTACATTTTAGCAAGAAGTTTTCGAAAGAGGGGGTTAAATTGAAAGTCGATGACAAAAAGGCATATTTATTATTTGATATACTAAATTACGCAAAAGTGAAAATGCAGGACAAGGTAATATTAATTACTTTTCCTTAATATTTGGAATCCCTCATTTGTTAGAAATACACAAAAAGGTAGGGCATGACAAGTTTTCGACAGACATTTTCGGCAAAATTCAGTAACATTTTGTAGAGGCGTTTTGGGTGAAATTGGTAAGTTCTACGTGCTGCAAATCAATGTTTTTTTGTTTCAATTGGAAAAGTAAAGCAAAGTGTAGAAACATGAAATTTAAGCATTTAGGGTATGATCATTTTAATGGTTTAAAATGCATAGATGGTGAAATTGGCGATACAAAATTGATTTATGTGGATTTGAATTAATTTTGGGGAAGGGTAGAATATCCTAAGCAACATAGTATCAAAATTTTTTTGGTAGAGAGTGGATTAATTGAAGCGACGGGTTTCTCAATAGTTGTACAATGTATAGAGTTGGTAATAGAATGCATAAATAGATATGATCTAACACAAGGACAATCAAACATATGATGGTCGAGTTGTAGTCAGTCTAGACTGAGCAAATATTGAAAGCTTCTTTCATCTCCCTAAGAGAGGTCAATATGCCCAATGGAACTTTACAATGTGAATTTAACAACAAAAAGATAAAGTACAAGAATACAATTGTCATAAAATCATTTTCACGCCCAAGGGTAGGACAGTGCAAATTTCCTCGTACAATATATATGACTTCTATTAAAGAGGAAATTGGCGATATTGTTATTTTATTGCATAGGCTCAGAGATGATGAAGATGTCCTAAACCCAGATGAGTGGATATTTTCGCTAGATGAGTGGATGTAATTCGCGGGGGGTCAAATTACCTAGACTAGACCAGTTTAATTAGCGATATTCGTTTGCACAAGATGATCACTCAATTCTCATTGAATAAGTTTTTTACATGACCTCATATTTGGTGTATTCTCTAGCATGTACACAATATTGGGCAGACTTGGATTATGTTAAAAACTTTGAAGAAGATATCTAGATATGTGAGTTTTATCCAAGCCTTCAATTGCAAAACATCTATTGAAATTACGAGAGAGTCAATGACACATTTACAATGAAGTTGGTAAGGAAAATGCAGGGTCACTTGGAACGAAGAATTTCTTGCACGAGACTGCTATTCTAAAACAAATTTATGATACTATCTTCTTACCATTTCTAGCATTTATGTATCTCATAATCTGAGGTTTTGATGACTTCCATTAGAAATTGTTGAGGTACGCCAATGACAAGATTATTATTGTTGAATTATCTAGACAAATATGTGAAGTGAATAAAAGGTGTAGTGAAAAGGGAAAGATATGTATCTAATTTCCAATTCATTTGGGAATATACAAGTGCGAATCAAACTTGAATGCTCTGAATATGCTTAATGTAATAGAGAAATATAAAATGGACACTTATAACATTTTGATGTTGTACTTTTCTCTAAAAGACTTTGTAAAAAGTACTCTACTTTTGGGATCTTCTTACCATCATCGTGTATAGTTAGAAGACTTCTGGGTAGATTGTGAGGATGAAATTGAAGTTAGAAAGAGGATTTGGTCAAGAATGACATTAAAGAAAGTAGTTGATTATTGCCTTCCAATTGATGCAAGTGACATACCAGATGATGAGTGTGATATAGTTGATCCTGTATATAATACAAAATAGAAATATAAAGGCAACCAGAAGAAGATAATTTGGATATCGAAATAGAGGTGGTTATTAGGAGAATTGAAAAGTGGGTGGCGAAGAAGAAAGGCAACAACATGAAAAGTGTCCGTGCCTAGAAATAACCAAACCCTTAGAAGGCATTGGGCTTGTAAAATCAATTTTTTTTTGGCATGGTCACTAGTTTGGACACCCTTGGTTCAAGTAATCTAGAATTAAGTGAGAAAGAGAAGAAGAATGCAAAACATAAAAAATCTCCTTGGAAATCCAGGTTCAAAGGATGCAACATGTGGCAAGTATGAAGCCCAATTGTCATTCTTTGTAGAGAATACTGATTACACCCTTCCAGTAAAGTGGACCCAATTTTTTAGTTCCGATGCAGGGAAAATTTCTTGTGGAATGTCACTTGGAGATGGAGGTAATATTTACAACACGTGTTTCAATCGCTTAGATTTATCCATGGTCGATGATTTTTGTTTACTTCCCCTCCATGGTAAAAAAAATTTATAGACACGAAAAAGACATACATGTCAATACTGGATACAGTGGCTAGGTTATTGCAAGATACCCTTGAAGCAAAGAAGGCTAGGAGAATGTCTAGAATGATTACCGACCCAACCTCCAGGCATGCATTTTTGGAAATTGTCAATCCTATCAAAGACAAAGATGAAAGCCAAATTACAGATCTTGACTTTAGGTTACATAGGGTAGATATGGGTCCACCTAATGTTGACGGTGATATCTATCACAATAAATTTGGTGTGAGTGCATTATCAAAATTCCTTAAACTAGAGGTTAAGAAAAATTTATGCTATGAGTACAATTAAACTCTTTAACCTCATTTATTTAGTCCATGGTGGAGATGAATGATAAGGTCACGATGGAAACTATGAGTCTTCCTATTGAAGGGTTAGATCCTAATAAAATCAAAGAACTAAAAAGGTTTTAAGCTGTGACTTTGGTAGTGGATAATTGGATTGAAAATTTTATAATTGATGTAATGGTGTGCATCGACGACTATAGAAGAACATAAAATCTAGATAATTTTAGAGAAAATAAAAATATGGAATGACAATATGTAGAATACGAAAAAGGTGAGAAATAATTGTTGATGATTTTACATGATTTACAAGAACTTTCAAAGTTGCCCATTGGCCTTTTGTTTAATGAGAAAATAATGAACAATAAGGATGACAATGAATGCATTGCATGGATGGATATGCTGGAATGAAAGATCAAAGTAATAGATGCACTCGAAAATGGGATGATAATGAATTTGGAACAAGAGCACCAACATAACCAAGACCTAAAGATTATGTCGTCTATTTTGTACGTTGAGTTATTTGAAGAAGATGGTGTGTTCCTATGCAAGAGAAATGATGTTCATCATAGTTTGAAGATGACCATAAAGAGGAAACTGTCTCCCGCAAAAGTGAATGTAGAGACATTGGAGATCTTCAAGAAGTTGGAAACTAACGTCTTGATCTTTAGAAAATAAATCAGTAACATGTGAGGCAAAACCCTAGAAAATGATCAGATGATTATCAAACATAAGATGTGAATCAACATGACAAAAACCTCCAATGCCAAGGTTATAACATCCATGGTCTCTAAATATAAGAAATGCAGGATGTTAGCAATAGAAGGATCTGGGAAGGATGATGTATTTGGTCAAAGACATGATGCCTAGCACTACATGTTTCCAGTGCTACTATTAAGTGAAAGTTATATGTATACTAGGTGCTACATGTCATGTGTACTAGGACATGTAAAATCTCACTGGAGAATCATTATGCCTAGGATAAAAGTTATTAAGATTTGAGTAGAGATTAGTACATATCCAATGCATCCATATTTCCTATGAAATACAAAATGCTTTCAATTTTTCTTCAATCAATTTATCCTTACATAAGCATTTTCTTTTGTCAAGGTGTAGTGCTAGGCATAATGATTCTCTGGTGCTAATAAGCATTTATTATGCCTAACACTCTAGGTGTCTTTGACCAATGTGTACTAAGACATGTAAAATCTAATAATCTATTTGGCATCATTAAACTAATAAGCATTTATATTTAATCTATTTCCAATGCTCATTAGCCTATTATCTTATAAGATTATATAAGGATATTTTACATGCTTATTATCTTATTAATCATTTTCCTATTAGCTTTTATAAGTTGAGTTAACACATGTTTTAAGAAAATGTGTGTTCTATTTTGTATTTAAGGATATTTTTATGCATTTGAAATTACATCCTAGAATCTAAAAGAAAGATGCATTCACATAAGAACATCATCATAACATCATGTGATTCTATATTACTACACAAGTATGCCTCCTAGCCTCAATATTTCACTTAATAATAGCACTAAACATGTAACTTGTGAGGCATCATCTCTTGTTAACTTTGACCAAATACATGGGTATGTGCACAAAGATGGGGGACCCAAAAGGTGTGACTTTCCTTTTTGGCCCCCAAACGGCCATAGTGTGTATGCACTAAAGCAAGTGCACCCTATAGGGCGCACGCGCTATGCAAAAAGCTAACATGCGTGCACCCTATGCAAAAACTAGAAAAGCGTAACATGCATAGTCTTGCATAGTGCTAGTGTGCTATAGCACATGTGCCCTTTGCAAGAAACAAAAAAGTGGAGAGAGAGAGAGAGAGAGAGAGTCCTCAATATTTCTCACTCTTTCTCTCACTCAAGCCTTTTTCATATGTTACATAGCGCATACGTACTATAGTGCATGTGCGCTATAGCGCGTGCACACTATTCAAGTCATAAATTTGAATAGGGTGTGCACGCTATTCAAGTCATAAATTTGAATAGCGCTAGCATGCTTTGTAATGCATTTGAATGCACCAAGCCTAAGGCTTGGATTTTCTTTGGAGATCCAACCCAAAGGCTTGGAGGATTCAAATAAGCCTGAGACGTGTTTTCCAGCAGACATACAAAAAATTCAAATCTTTTCTTGTGTGCTCCTCGTTAGGTTTACTTGTGGTTCAATAAAGTCAAAATCAGACGACATGATATTGTAGATCTTTTTGTTAGCTATCTAACCATATAATTTTTTTTAAATTCTGATTATGTTAAGCTTTTCATCTCTAATTTCTTTTGTATGTATGTCCGATTTTTGTCAAAAACCAATGTGTAGTATTTTGGGCATAGATTTTGCCTCGTTCGTCGAATTTTGCAACAAGTTACTTTTTTAGAAACTAGACTCCATTATACACACTTTAAAAAAAATAAAATTTGATTTTTGATTAGTTTTCAATGATTTCTAGGGGGAGCACACAAAAAATTCATGTTTTTAGGATGTGTGCACTTTGGAAATTCATAAAAAATTATACATTCATAAAAAAATTAGTAGAAAAATCTGAGATAAACTACGTGGTGTTAGCTGACTTCTCACTAGAGCAATTAAAAAAATTAAAAAAAAAAAGGTAACATTTTAGGGGGAGCACATCAGACGCTATGTTATGTTTTTTCACAAAAAATAGGACCACTTTTTGTGCTCCCCCTTTTTGAGGGCCTTAATCTGCACCTTTTTAAAAAAAAATTAGTAGTTTAGAAACTAGATTTAGAGTATTACAGCTCTTATTCTTGTCGCATCTTAAAATTTTGAGTCAAACTATCTTCAATTTCTCATCGAAGTTTAGAGTTGTCTGATTTCAGAAAAAAAAGTGGCATCTTATACCCCCTTTTTGGTCCCCCATCTTTGTGCACTTACCCACATCCAACTTATTAGTGTAATCACCTAAAAATGGACAAAGGTCAAATCAAAGAAAATCAAGTCAAATCAAAGCAAATCAAGGACATAATTGAAGTAATTGAATCACAATGCATAATTAACCAATCAAAATGAAAATCAAGTTGTAATTCAAGATCAATCAAAATTGAGAGCATTTTAATCAAGTGCAATCAAATCAAAATACAATTAAATCAATTAATTGTATAGTCTTGGATTAAATCAAATTCAATCCATTCAAGGGGTACATGGCTAAACAAATTCATTTAAATCAATTAATAAATCTTAATTACTCTCAACAACCCAAAAGGAGAGGAAATTCAATCAACCAATGAGATTTGAGGAAAGGCATTCACATGGATCAAGCCAAATTGAATCTCAATCACTCAAAGTGGAAGAGAATCTTGACCATCCATCTTGTCTACTTGTCCCAAGCTTTGAGGACACAAACTTTGCATTGTCTTCAAAGGGTGGAACCAAGGACTCAACCAAGGTTTAATCATGATCAAATACAACTACACCCCCTACCATTGGAAAATCTCTAAAAGGAAGGCCTAATTCCTTCATTATTATCACCCACACATCTGAGAATTGCATTGAACCTCTTGCAATTTGAGCTTAGAAAGGCATTTGAGAGCATAATTAGCATTTAATTTGATAATTGTTAGCAATAGCTTGTTTATCTTTATCATTCTCATTCTAGGACTGTCATTAATGGGAGCTTGCTGAGAGCTATTCATTAACATTCTTAGTCAGAGAGCCATAGGATGCTCAATTGATCATTATTTGCTAAATAGTTGCTCTATTGTGGTTTATTTAGTTACTATTTCATTTATTGTTCAACCTTAATTCTATGAAGATACTTTTCTTAGTATACAAAATGGCGCTCACCGTGGGGCAGAATGCTCTACTTTACTAACTGTATGAAAATTTATCATTAGTTTGAAATTTGCATGTGATTAACTCTCGAATTTTTTAGGAAGTGGCACTTTTGATAGGTTAAGTAGCGCTTTTGCCTGGTGAAACAATGCTTTTGATCATTGTTCCAACGCTTCTGTGGCAAAGTTGTGCACCTTTGCACCGATCTACAATGCTTTTTTAGCTTCTATCTTTGGTTGTCCTTTCTTTCAGCGCTTCGGCACAGTTAAAGAGAACTTTGCTCCTGACTACTAGGCACTTTCATTAGTTTCCTAAGCACTTTTACCATAATTTTACCATCTTTAGTCAACTTAGTAGCGCTTTTGAAATTTATTTGTGTGCTTTTGCATTTCACTGACAGATTAAAGTAGTGCTTTCAATCAGATTAGCTGCACTTTTAAACAATAAAATAGCGCTTTTAACTAATTCAGGTGCGCTTTTTCATAAATTCATAATCTGATTAATTTGACTGTGGCAAAATGACTTTCGGTATTCTGCAGGATGATAGGGCATAAAATGGCGAGAAAACCAGAGAGAAAATTTAATCAAGAGGGTAAAGTGTTGGCTAAAAAGATCAAGAAGGAGAACTTTGAGCATATAAAAGTGGTTCTTGAGGAATCACAAGAGGGAGAAAACCAGGTATATCAAAATTATCTTAAGGTTGTAGATGCTTACAAGACAAAATTTGTATCTCTCAATTGGATTTTTACTCCTTAGTTCAAGTTTTTCCTTAAAAATTTGCAAATAAGGTGCTTAAGGTTCAATACATAAGTCTTTGATTCTTCAATTTTGATTTGGTTTCCCTCATTGTGATTGGTTGTGTTGACTAACTTGCTGGTGGACAAGCACACTTGGAAAGAGCTATTGCCAAGGTAAGGTAAAAACAATGGAATCAATAAAAAATGCCCCTAACTTCGGTTAGCTACAAAGAATAAGGTAAGCCTCAACTAGTCAATATTTTCCCTTAGCTTGTGGCATTGGTGAATTTTGAAAATCTAGTAATTAAGAAGGATTAAGGAACCAAACACTAAGAATCAAAGCCCCTTGTTTGTGGAAGAGAGTAGAAATGCTCAAATCCCTATAGTTAGTGGGTGAAAGAAATTGAACAAAATTGTCTATTGTGTTTGGGAACTAAAGGAAAAGTTAGGGATATGCTCTTCACCTTTTGGTGAACCAAATTCTCAAAAGCTTGACCTTAATTCCATTTTCCTTTCTTTGAATGAACATGCTAGAGAATTAGTGGGCTCACCTCCCGAGTTGTGCCTTAATGAGGCCAGTGAGAGGGACAACCCAAAGTGGGATACACTTGCTTTTGTTGCGGGAATCCAACCCACTCTAAAATGAAATACATGCATCCTTAATGGGGTGTGTGACAAATAGATTTTAATTTTTTGAACTTCCTTTAGTAGTCCTCACAGATTGCGCAAAATCATACCTCGGTGCGTGTGGGAAGCCCCTTAACATACTTGGGGGATGAGAGATTAAAGTCTATTTGAATGGAATCAATACTAAATCCTTGATAAAATAGCAAGACCACCTTCTAGAGCCATGTTTACGAACCAAATCTTGTGCTAGGTAGGTGCTTGAAGTGTCTTTTTGTGCAAGACCCATGACAACATTCTTCAAATCAAAAATTTTGTGTTAAGAGGGTAAAAAGAGACAAGTGAATGCCTGATTGTTGTGTTTGAAATACATAAAAAAGTGAGAGATATATCCATTGGAAACTCATCTTATATTTTTAAATCTCTTCAATTAAAATCAACAATTCTCAAATCAAGGATCATTTCCAAATCAAACCCTTGTTGGATGTCAGTTTCCACATGGTCCCACACATATAGGGCAGCATTACCAGGAGATAGCACTCTTTTTGCAAACCAAGGGCAAGAAGTTGAGTACCAAAGTGTTTTCAAGGACCCTAATCAAGAGGAAATTTTTCCAAATCCATTTGAACCAAGACTTGGAGAGATGGCGGATAGAAATTCAGCATATCATAATCATAATACCAACAATGCCAATTATAATGCCAAAGAAACACTTGAAGAAAGGGTTGAGAAAGCTTCCCAGGACCTAGATTTCCTAGAGGTTATGGAAAAATTGATAGACAAATATAAGGAGAACTTCTTCTTAAACCTAGCCCAAAAGGGAGTAAAGCTCCCTATGATTTTGATATTGATCAACTCAAGAAAGGCCAACACCAAGATGACCCCATGAATGCTATGACTAGGTAGATAAGGGCCTTCCAAAGGCTAATTGATACCATGAAGAAGGCAGCCGAACCTAAGGCCTTTTCCATTGAAGCTTTGTGTCCTTTCCCTTTTGACAAAAGCTTAGCTATGGTATCTTTTCCTTTTAATACCATCTTTCCTAAATACGATAAGTACATGGGTAAAACAGACCCACAGGATCATTTAAGAGATTTTTGCACCCTAAGCATAGAGTTCATGCATAATGATATGTATTTAATGAGACTCTTTCCTAGAAGATTAGGAGGTCCCGCAAAGGAGTGGTTTTCAAAACTAACCCCCGGAATAAAGTCCTTTGAGGAGTTAGCCTCCAAGTTTGTAACTCATTACTCTTATAACATTGAGCATGAAATCACAATGCTCAAGTTATGTGATACCAAACAGAAAGATGGAGAGTCCTTCTTAGGATTTCTACAAAGGTGGAGGACCGTTTTCACAAGGTATCCACGAAGTATCCCTGAGAAAGAGAAGATGGAAATCTTCACCAACAATTTGACCTCGGAAATGAATTATATATTACAACTTCAATGTCCCCCAACATTTGAAAATCTCATCGAAAATGGGATCAAGATTGAAGATGTTTTGGTCAAAAGAGGTGAAGTCAAATTATTTAAAGATAACAAATCCAACAACAACAAAAACAACAATAATAACAGAAACAACAATAATTATGTGCCTAAGTATTTCAATAATCAAGGGTCCAACAATAATAATGATAAATCTAAATCATGGATGAAGAATAACAACAAAAACCTTGTGAATGACGGAGTTGTGGAGGCCCACACCGTGAAGTCAACCCCTTTTATCCTACCATATGGAGCAAATTCTACAAATAATGTTAATCAAACAAACAAAGATCCATATAATTCCAATAATTGCAATAACAATTCCAACACTTCCAACAATAATGCTAGTGGGGACAAATCAAAATCATCCTACTCCAATTATAATAAAAATAAATTCACCTACTTAGGTGAACCTTTGGAGAATGTATTAAAGACCTTGGTTGCCAATAATGTCATCACATTACCTGATATGAAAGATTATGAACCTAAAGTTAAACCTTATTGGTGGAATGCATCCCATCATTGCGAATATCATCGAAATAGAGGTCACCCAACAAATGAATGCATGAGGTTAAAACACTTGGTGCAAGATTTAATTGACAAGGGTACCATTCAAATTGAAGGACCACATAATAATGGAGATCATACGGCCTTCAAGAACCCCTTTTTGAATCATGAAAAGGGGGAGTCATCAAATACAAATCAAAATAAAAAAAAAGGGCAATGAGAAAATGAACTTTGCTCACACATATGATAACACGATAAATACTCTAAGAGAAGAGGATCAAACCATAAATGTTATCATAGTGAAAGATAAGTCAAGGGAAGTATCATCAAATGTTGCCACTAGGGGGCAAGCATAAAAAATTATCCTACCTACCAATGCTCCAAAAGTGGTGATATCAAACCAAGCTTCATCATCATCATCAAAAAAATATAACTTGGTTAATCAATTACAAAGAACTCCCGCTCAAATCTCTATTCTTGAGCTGCTCAAATTATCACCAATTCATAAGGATATCTTGGAAAAAGTCTTGTTTGAAATAAATGTGCCTCTAACTTTGAAGGTAGACAAATTCCAAAATATGGTAGGGCACCTAATTGCACCTCATTGCCTATCATTTTCCGAACAGGATGACATGTCCCTTAATCATCCTAAAAATCTGCCCTTACATATAGAAGTGTTGATCCATAAGCATAGGGTGAAAAGAGTCCTTATAGATGGAGGAGCTAGCCTAAACATTTGTACCCTTAGCTTGGTGAAAGCCCTAGGATTTTCTGAGGAGGCTATTGACCCTAAGAAGAAGATAACCATAAAAGCCTACGATGAAGAAGAAAGAGCCTCAAAAGGAGTCATAGTACTACCCATTAGAGTTGGTCCCATGCAAAAAGAGACCATATGCCAAGTATTGGACCTAAAGTTGAGTTATAATATCTTGTTAGGAAGACCATGGATCCACGAAATGTAAGTTGTTGCTTCAACTTATCACCAATGCCTGAAATTCCCATATCTAGGGCAAGAGATCATGATAAGTGGGGATCTAAACCCATTTCAATATTGTAATAATTTCAAGCCTATCAATGACTCATTAGTCCCACATAATACTAAAGGGTCTATACCTAAGAAAATAGAGCAAGGTCAAAGTTCTAAGGATATCCCTTTGTTGAAAGGAAAAGAAAAGATGGAAGAAGAAGTTATTATTGAAGACACAACAAAACTCATTAACCAAACTACATTGACTAAAGGAAAAGAGAAGGTTAATGAGGATAACATTATTGAAGAACCAAAAGAAGATCATATCAAAGCTACTCAAGTATACACCAAAGAGGCCCATTGTCAAAATATGGACCAAATGATGAAGAATTTTGATAAGCAATGTAAGATCAAGCAAAAAGGCGTAGGTGAATACTCCTTATCTATGATGGACCTACCTTTATCACCAAAGTCCTTTGGGAGACCCTCAAATCTACCCAATAAATATAATGAGAACTTTGTGAGGGAAAGTACATCATCCGCCATGGATGAAGAAGACAATGAGATCCTAAACTGGTTTTACAAAGATGAAGAATCAAGTGCCCATGTCAAACATATCCAAAATATAACCATTCCCACACATCAATATGGGAAAGGATTTGCAATCATGCAAAAGATGGGGTACAAAGGTCAAGGACCTTTAGGCACAAAGAATGAAGGGATCATTGAACCCTTAGAAAGTACATGGTGAGATTCCAAGGAGAAAGCAGGAGTAGGGTATCTTGAGGAAGGATACACCCAAAAACATTATCCTAAACTTTATGATAAAATATTACAATTAGAATCTCATAGTGATGAGGATTCTAATGAATGGGAATGGGAGACCCTATCATATGAGTCATGCAAAGACAAGGGCATTGATTTCATTCATACCTATACTTCTACCAAAAATAAAGGACCAATGACAGAATCAACTCCAAATCAAGCATCTAGTTCTAGCCAAGTGGTTCTAAATGATGTACCAAGTATAGAGATAGAAATCAATGAATGGGTAGGTGAACCATACATTCCTTCATGGAGACCTACTATGGAAGAGTCAAACGCTAGGTTTAATCCACATGAATTTTATCCAATAGAAACCCTAGAGGAGTCTAGTGAGGGGGACTTTGATCCTTCTTCTTTAGAACATTTAGAGGAAGCCCATGTTCAAGATTTTCAAGATACAATGTATGAACCCTCCAATAATGAGATATATACCTTAAACCCGATCGAAATGAACCTAAGTGTTGACCCATTAAATCTCATTCGCCCAGACTTAATTGAATGGAATACCATTGAACCAACGACCTTGCCAATTTTATTGAATGATAACATGGTGTCCCAATACCTCAACACAGTTGAACCTTCTTCTATCAGAGAATATCAAGAAGAAATGATCAAAGGGAGCATCCAAACTTTCAATCCGAGAAAAAATGAAAAAAATAAAAAAAATAGAAAAAGAAAAGAATCAAGTGTTGAAAACCACGTTGTGGCAACATTAGATCAAGAAAAAAATAAAGAAATAAAGGATGTTTCCAAAGGTGAAAACCCAACTGAGGCACCTATGGAAGGGAGTTTGGATGTTCTACCAGAACACTATGAAGAAAGATCTCCAATTTTAATTGAGCCAACAGAAAAGATAAACATTGGGTCAGAAACAGAGCCGAAGATCATCCACTTAGAAGCATCCCTATCTAGCGAAGAAAGGATAGAATTCATTAAGTTCTTTAAGGAAAGACAAGTCAATTTTGCATGGTCTTTGATGGAATATGGATGAATTGACTGAGAGGGGGCGGTGAATCAGTCAACCATAAAACACTTCACAATTATTTCTTTCCAGATCCCTTAGGATATCTTAATGAATATTATCTGTTTAACACTCGGTAAATAGATTGCAGTAACTTGGTAGATGCAGAAAGTATTAGCAAAATTATCTTTTAGATATTCATCACCACTTGTATATGATTAAGATAACTATTAAGAACACAAGAGACATAGGATTTAACGTGGAAACCCAATATGGGAAAAACCACCAATGTATCTAGATACTGATTTTCACTTTTCTGAAGTGATGCCCGGTTAGAAGCCAACCCGGTAAAAGGTTACAAAACACACTGTTAGGTGTGACCTTGTTAGAGGATTTAATCACCCTGCTAGGAGTGGCCTGGTAAGAGGTCTTGAGAACAATTCAATGGAATTGTCACCTTGTTAGAGGATTTAAAATATGGTTGTTAAACCAACTCGGTTAAGAGATTTAGAATTCACTGTTACAATGATAAAAAGGTAACAATGAAAATGACCTGTATAATAATGCAACTGCCTTGCTGATTACAGATCTCTATTCTGTATAAGTGAGATCCTTCCTGATCGAATATATCTCTGCTGCTCTTCAAGCATATCTGATCATCCTTCACAATTTCGCACACACCTTTCCTGTCTTTCTTCTATATATCTTCTCCTATTTTTCTTCTTTGTTTTTCACATTTGACCTTTTATTTATATGATTTTAGATTTGTCAAATCGGCATTACTTAGTATAACAGTCGGCTGAATTAAGCAAACTTTATTTGCAAAGATCCTTCAAGGGCCGACAGTGCTCGGTGACCATAATGAAATTTTCTATAATCTTTTGGAGACTGAGAGAACTCGGTAAACATTGATAATCCTTTTTCTTTGATAACCAAGTGAACTCAGTAAATGCTGATTTTTCTTTGACAACCAAGTGAACTCGGTAAATGCTGATTTTTAATGCCAGGCAGACCGACCGAGCTCGGTAGGTACTGATTGTTGCAGACTATGACATTGTGTGACATCAAAGACAATACATAATTTGAGTAGCAATTTTCTTCAGACAATTGTTTCCAATAGGTCTTATGATGATATGCTAGGTTTAGACCCAAATCTGATAATGCATCATCTAAATATCAAGGAAGGAGCAAAACCCGTTAAGCAAAAGCTAAGGAAAATGCATCCTCATATAGCACTACTTGTCAAAGTGGAGTTAGAAAAACTATTGAAGGTGGGATTTATAAGGGCCATTGATTATGCACAATGGATCTCAAATATAGTGCCAGTATCAAAAGCAGACAAATCCATCAGAATCTGCACGGACTTTAGAGACTAAAATTTGGCATGTCCTAAAGATGATTTCCCACTTCCAAGTATTGATGCCATTGTGGATCTAACAACGGAGCACTCTATGTTCTCACTCATGGATGGATTTAGTAGGTATAATTAGATAAAGATAGCACCAGAAGACCAAGATAAGACCTCTTTTACATGTGCACGGGGCACCTTTTTCTAGAATGTCATTCCATTTGGGCTAACTATCAAAGAGCAATGACCACAATATTTCACAATATGATGCATAAGTTCATGGAGGATTATGAGGATGACATAATAGAAAAATCCCACTCAAGAAAAGAGCACCTTCCAATTTTGGCAAATTTTTTTGAAAGGTTATAAGAATTCAAAGTGAGACTCAGCCCAAAGAAATGTGCATTTGGAGTCCAATCCGGCAAGCTACTAGGCTATATTGTATCTGCAAAAGGGATAAAAGTTGATCCCGCTAAAGTGAAGGCTATCATGGAAATGGAAGCACCTAAAAACATTAGTCAGATGAGATCTTTACAAGGAAGGATCCAATCCATTAGGAGATTTATCTCCCAATTAGCGAAAAAATGTCATAATTTCACCCAACTTTTGCATAAGGATACAATCTTCGAATGGGATGAAAAATGTGAAGAAGCCTTTAATCTATTAAAGAAATATCTCATGAATCCACCAATCTTGATGCCACCTATCAGAGGCAAGCCCTTGATCCTATACATTTCAGCAACGGAGAATTCATTGGGGCACTTTTAGCACAAGAGGATGAAATAGGAAAAGAGAAGGCAATTTACTACATTAGTAGAACCTTGGTCAAATACGAGCTGAACTATACATTTATGGAAAGGGCATGCTTGGCTGTAGTTTTTTCTTCCCAAAAATTATGCCATTATATGCTAGCTCATAAGATAAGGCTCATTGCCAAAATTGACCCATTGAAGTATCTACTTAGCAAAATAGCATTGAATGGAAGGCTAACAAAGTGGGTGATGGTACTTAGTGAATTCGACATAGAATATGTTGATAGAAAATCAATCAAAGGGCAAGTAATTGTAGACCAATTAGCAGAAGCACCACTTCATGATGATCATCCCATCCAAGTGGAATTTCTGAATTCAGAGATTTTGAAGGTGGAAGCAAAAACATGGCAGCTTTATTTTGATGGTTCCTACACTCATCATGGATCAAGAGCCAGCATACTTCTCATCACTCCTCAAGGTTCTACTATCCCTAAGTCTTAAAAATTGTTATTTCCATGCACCAACAATATAGTGGAGTATGGAGCATTGGTTATTGGAATCAAGCTAGCATTAGAGTGGAAAGTGATAGAATTAAAGGTTTACGGAGATTCACAATTAGTCATAAATCAAGTCAATGGGGAATATCAAAAGAAAGATGACAAATTGGTACCCTACAAAAACATGGTGCAAAGCCTCAAGAAGTATTTCATACTCATCACATTTGATCAAGTGTTGAGGGAAAAGAACAAAGCAATAGATGCAATGGGAACCTTGGCTTCACTTTTGCAAATGCCGGATCAGAGTGCTAGATACAAGTTCTTGCTAGAAGAAGTGATTCAACCAGTGTTTGACCCTACCCACCCTCACACCATTTTCTTGTTAACTACTGTAGACTAGGATTTGAGCGTGCACCTAAACCTGTTTTGAAGGCCAAAGACAAACAAACGTCATAGCATATTATCAAATCAAATTTAATGGTAAACAAACTAAAATCAAAGCCACCTCAGTTTAAGCCTAAAACGGATGCGCCCATGCACCGTTTGATATGCTTAGATATAAATGGATGTGGGTGTGCAAACTCAAGCACTTGGAGCATGCAAATAGGATGATTTGAGGATCAAGAAGACTCAAAATGACACAAAATAGGTATGAGGAAACTATTTTGCCTCAAAGGCCTCAAGAACACACAAATATGCAAAGCTAAAAGATGAACTAAGATTGATTAAACAAGAAATGAATCTATGTTAATCCAATTAAGCTAATTTAAATGTGATTTAAGCTTGAAAATGATCTAAAATGATGAGTTTATGCTTATGCTAGAATGAAAATGACATTATAACTTTGCTATTGAGTTTGAGAGTTGAAAGATGATTTGCCTTAGGAAGTGAGGGTATTTATAGGAAAAGGGAAGGGCTTGGTTAAAAAGGATGAGTCAGAGTTAGGGCTAAGGTTAGGGTTGAGTCAAGGACAAGTGTCCTGACAAGTGTCAAGGGAGGATTGAGTTGAAAGTTTGAGGGCATGTGCACAATTTGGTAAATGTGCCCAAGGCCAAGAGGTGGCAAGGAAGGGATAAGAAGGTCTTAAATGCATAATGAATGCATATAAGAAAGATAAGGAAGGCTTAAATGCATCCTTAAATGCATTTGCAAGAGGTGGCCAAGAGGTGGCCATCTTTGTTGACTAAGGAGGATGACTAAGAGGAGGTTAGCATAAGTTTTGGTAAACCTTTTGCTAATGGAATGTGACAAGATTAGAAAGGGGATTAGGATTAGGATGGGTGAAGAGGTTGGGTTGAGAAGTTTCTAGAAGAGTCTAGAGTTTTCTTAGGTTTTATGGAATAAAAGTTTATTCATTCCAAAAGCTTAAGTTTGGGAAAATTTATTGAAATATTTTCAATAAATATGAAAATTAAATATTTAATCTTAATTAAATATTTTGAGTTGAGATTAGGGTTAGAAAAGATGGGATTAGCCTTTTAATCGAAATTAAGAAGGGATTAGAAGATTTTGGAAGAGGTTAGTGGTCTTAAGAAAATTGGCCAAGTTTTGGTCAAAAAATAAATTAATTATTTTTTTGGGGGATTTTTGGTCAATTTATTAATTAAAATAATTAATAAATAGGGGATTAATGTTTAAATAAGATTTAAACATTTTTGGGAGGGATTTCTTAATTAAATATTTTTAATTAAGAAAAAAAGATTTAATGACATAAAAATAAATAAATTAATTAAAATAATTAATTAATTAATAAATGATGATGTCATCAGGGATTTTTCAGAAAATAAAAATACTTTATTTTCTAAAGGATTTTTAGGTGTCTACATTTTGCCCCTCTTTGATGCGATGCCGCAAGTGGCATGGCTTCAAAGACAAGAAAATAAGATGCCCCAAGCTAGAATTTAGAGGAATAAGGGATTGTGCCCCCTCGAGAAAATAACGCAAGGAGTAAACATTGTGGAATTTTCTCGAAAGGAAACAGAGAAGGAACGACTAAGGAAGCAGGGGAGATAAATTACCAAGCTTCCAAGAGCAAAGATGGGTGAATGCAAGATGAGATGGAAATGCAAGATGCAAGATGCAGCTATATGTAAAGATGCAAGATTAATCTATATGATAAATGCAAGGGACCAGATAGCTCCAAGTGCAAACGGGAGTGCACAACCTAGATTTAATATAGCTATGTTAGAGACCTGCCAAAGATACTGGGATCACGAGGCCTGTCAACAACGTCGCAGAGGACTGACGAGGACTGACGCTAAACAAACACACAAGGTTGCCCCAACATCACACATGAAGCGCAGAGGCGACATGGCAGATCCGATGCTGAAGGAACCACAAACACACAACTGACTCACAGGCAGAAGCGAAAGATCAAAAGACCTTGCCCCAGATTATCCGCACACGCAGCACACCGTGATATAAAGAATCGTGGTGACCCTGGTGGGATAAAGAGAAGCCAAAAAGATTAACAAGACCCAAAGGACAAAAAAATCCAAGATCAAAATGATAACTCCAAAAAGACATCCTTTGCCAAGGAGAGAGATTAGGTTTGATTGATGGTGGGAAGATTGGTCGGACAGGAGGAACGATATATCCTCAAGGACCAGGATGGAAGATTAGGTCAGACAGGAGGAACGATATATCCTCAAGGACCCATGGGTTGGTGAGAGAATAAGTGTAGTTGTTCGCTGGCAAAAAGCTGAAGTTCAAGGAATAATCAGGATGAGCAAGGATAAGTCATCAATTGATGTTGCTGAAGCAAAAGGCCTGAGTGGGACTACAAATTTTCTGAGGCTGGGGATGGGACAAGATATTTGATCAAATGCTGCTGCAGGATGGACAAAGGTTATGTACAACAAGGAGGAACGATATGCACAAGGGATATGTACAGAAGCTCAGGATTGGGGATAGGAAGATCACACTCGGCGGGACTCTCACTAGGACGGAGACAAGAAGGATAAATACAGGGAGGAAAGCGCTGTACAGGAAAGGGAAAGGGATATGGTACAAGATATGGTACAAAGCTTTGGAATAGGATATGGATTGCAGATGGGTTGGAGGAAGATGGAAGCCGAATGCTTGGAGGATAGGGGAGATGGAACTGCTGGGAGATCTGTTATGGATGGAAGAAGAGGACGGTAGCTGAAAGGACAACTGAATAGATAAATAGCCCAGTTTACTATGTTGGCGCCTGTTTACCAAGTTTTCACCAACATACTTGTCCAAGGTGCTTGAATTGCCAAGTTTTCACCGTTTGGACGATTATTTTCTCTTTCTCTTTTCTTTTTTGTTTTTTTGCTTTTTTTTTGCTTTTTTTTCTTTTTTGAATGTTTTTGGATTTTCTGATATATGCAGGATCAGGTTCAGGCATAGAACCTCTTCAGATGGATGATGTTGATAGGATCATTCAAGGGCTCACCTTCTGGTGTTGATAGCTGATAGGCTCTCGAGCCGAAGGATGCGGTGACAACATAGGGGCCCAACCAAGTAGGCTCAAACTTGCCTTTCTTTTCTCTATTTGCTAGGACCTTCTGATTTTCTTTAAGGACCATGTCACCGACCTGGAATTGTCTAGGATGGACCTTTTTGTTATAACTCCTTTTGAGTCGATTTTGGTATGCCACCAGGTGATCGTAAGCTTGCTGTCTCTTTTCATCTAGCAGATCTAGCTGTGTGAGCCGGGCCACATGATAGCCTTCATCAGTTGTATAGTTCTTCATGGAGACACGCAAGGATGGGAGCTCAACCTCGATCGGTAGAACGGCTTCAACACCATATACAAGAGAGTATGGGGTGGTGCCTGTGGGAGTGCGATAAGAAGTGCGGTAGGCCCAAAGGGCGGGATTGATTTGGAGGTGCCAGTCACGACCAGAATCATTGACAACCTTCTTGAGGATTTTCAAGATAATTTTGTTAGTTGCCTCAGCTTGGCCATTTCCTTGAGGGAAATATGGACTGGAGAAACGGTGATGGATGTGGAGTCTGGCACATAGATCATCCAAATGCTGGTTTTCAAAAGGTGTACCATGGTCTGTGAAAATGGTAGATGGTATGCCGAAGTGGCAAATGATGTGGTAAAGGATGAACTTGGATATTTGGATGCCAGTGGTTAGGGTGAGCGGAATCGCTTCAACCCATTTGGTAAAGTACTCTGTGGCTGTTATGATATACTTGTGTCCATCCGAAGAGAGGGGGGTGATCAAGCCAACGAGGTCGAGGCCCCAACATGAAAAAGGCCACGGTGGTGCAATAGGCTGTAGATCCTGTGCTGGTGCATGTATCAAATTGGCATGCTGTTGACATGGGAGACATTTCTTGACAAATTCACACGCATCATGTTCCATTGTTGGCCAATAATATCCAACTCTAAGCAGCTGCTTTGCTAGAACCATGCCACTTGTGTGGGCACCGTAAATTCCAGCGTGAACTTCTTGTAAGGCCAGGACGGCCTCGTTTGAGTCTAAACATCTAGATAGGACATTATGATACCCACGACGATATAGGGTGTTGGCTACAAGAGTGTAGCGGGAAGCTCTGCGAATAAGGTTTTGGCGTTGGTTATTGGTGAGATGGGGAGATATGATACCATTTTTTAGATATGCATGGATGTCGTGGTACCATGGGGATTGGGGACCAACCAAGACACACACCATGTTTGCATCGGTGTTCTCATAAGCTGGCAAGTGTAGCTGCTCGACTAGAAATTCATATTGTGTTGCGTCACGTGGGATTTCGAATAAGGATCCGATGGTTGCCATTGCATCTGCTGCTTTGTTTTAAAGCCTTGGGATCTGATTGAATTGTAGATGTAGGAAATGCTCTTTCAGTTTATCGACCAGTTGCTTGTAGGGTAGCAATTTGTCATCCTTTGTCTGATACTCATCAAGGACTTTCTTGATAATGAGCTGTGAATCTCCAAAGACTTGTAGTTCTGTGATGTTCCATTGGATAGCTGTTCTGAGACCTGAGATGAGTGCCTCATATTCTGCAATGTTATTGGTACAGGGGAATCCCAACTTGAATGATTTTGGAATATAGTCACCTTGAGGTGTGACGAATAGGATTCCTGCGCCAGAGCTATGGGATGTGTTGGAACCATCAAAGTATAGTTTCCACATGGGCTGCTCTTCAATCATGCATAAGTGTTCATCGGGGAATTCCATGATTAGTGGATAGGCATCCACCAGTGGTGCTTTTGCTAGCTGATCGGCAATGACTTGCCCTTTGATTGCTTTGCGATCTATATACTGAATGTCAAATTCACTGAGTAACATGACCCATTTTGCCATACGGCCTGTGAGGGTTGTCCTTGATAACAGATACTTAAGAGGATCCACCTTTGATATGAGCTTGATTGTGTGGCTAAGCATGTAATGTCTAAGTTTTTGAGTGGCAAAGACCACTGCTAGGCATGCTTTCTCCATGGGTGAATAGTTAAGCTCATAGCCCACAAGAGTGCGACTGATGTAGTAGACAGCTCGTTCTCTGTTTTCATCATCATGCTGTGCTAGGAGTGCCCCTAGTGCTGTAGCTGTTGTTGAGATGTAAAGGATGAGTGGGCATCCTGGAACTGGTGGTACTAGGATTGGAGCGTTAGCTAGATACTCCTTGAGCTTATCAAAGCTTCTTTGACATATGGGATCCCACTTGAAGTTGGTGTCTTTGCATAAGAGATGTGAGAAGGGTTGGCACTTGTCTGCTAGTTGCGAGATGAACCGCCGAACTGATTGAAGCTTGCCCTGTAGGCTTCTGAGCTGTTTGAGATTTCTTGGTGGAGGCATCTCTGTTATTGCTTTTACCTTTTTAGGATCGATCTCTATGCCTCGTCTAGAGATGATGAAGCCTAGAAGCTTGCCAGATGTAACACCAAAGACACATTTCTTAGGATTAAGCTTTAAGCCATAATGATTCAGACGATCAAATACACGCTCTAGGATGTTGAGGTGCTTGTCTCTTGTTTTGGATTTTGCAAGGATATCGTCCACATAGTCCTCAAGGATCTTGTGGATCATGTCATGGAAAATGGCTGTCATTGCTCACTGATATGTTGCTCCTCCATTCTTTAGCCCAAATGGCATCATGTTGTAGCAAAAGGTACCCCATGGGGTTGTGAATGCTGTTTTATGTTGATCTACTTCTGCTATATGAATCTGATTGTAGCCTGAAAATCCATCCATGAGTGATAGCATTTCGTGACCCGCTGTAAGGTCTACGATCATGTCTATGTTAGGTAGCGGGAAATCATCTTTAGGACATGCCTTGTTCAAGTCCCTAAAATCAGTATAGATTCTAATATCACCAGAAGGCTTTGTGACTGGCACCATGTTAGAGATCCACTCTGAATAATCTATTGCTCTGATGATCTTAGCTTGGAGGAGCTTCTCAAGCTCTGCTTTGACGAGCAATGCTACCTTTGGATGCATTTTCCTTAGCTTCTGCTTCACTGGCTTGACGTTTGGATCTACTGATAGGTGATGAACAACAAGGTTTGGATCAAGCCCAGGCATATGGGCGTATGACCATGCAAAGTTGATAATGGATTCCTTGAGCAAGGCACTGAGAGCGATTTCTTCTCCTTCTGTTAGGTTGACTGCAATGTAGGTGATCCTTGGACATTCTTCTGTTCCCAAGTTGATTGACTTGGTTTCCTCTATGATGATTGGAGATTGCTCTGGTCTATAATCTTGGATAGGGGGAAGAGGCAAGGCTTCATCTTCTAGCGCCTGAATTGCCAGGTTTTCACTAGAAGATACGCCCTTTATTTTTATTATTTTGGAATCAGAATGTGCCCCAAGGGGGTTTTCACATAAAGACTCATGATGTTCTTTTGCTATTTCAATTTTGCGACTAAAGCTTGCCTCTTCCCCAAAATATCCTTCTGGGTGAAGCTGATAGACAGAGGTTGATGTTGGATCCTGATTACTTGCTGGACCTGATGCCCCCATGAATTCTAGGAGTGCTTGTGTGCTTTGGAACTCGTCGATGTGTGTGATGCTTGGTTGGTCCCAATCTATGAGGTCGGGGTTTGTGAGGAGAAGATCTATGAGGTTAATGGAGAGTTGTTGGAGAACAGAAGTCCCCAGGAGGGTGTCGTCAGCAAAGATATCGTCGTAGGATCGGATGTCTTTCTCTTCGGGGATGTCTTCGATTTTCACAAGGTCATCCTGGCTATTCGAAAAGTTCACGTTGGTCATGTTAGTGCCCGCAGTTGTGGTATTGGGCTCTTGTTCAAGCAGGCGAGGGGTATTAAAGCCAAGTCCTTGCTGTTCTGGATTCTGGGATGGTATGATAGGAAACAAATTTTCGTCCTCTTGTGGTCCTAGACCACCACCTTGATAGTTATATTGTTCTGTGACATTCTTGTAGGGGATTGGATATTTCTCTTTGAAGTACTCAAGAAGTTGTGTGTCACGTGATGGGGGATCTTTGTATAACCATTTGTTAATATCTGGATCTATCTCTTTGCTATTGATGGTACCATGAGACTCAAAAGTCATGTTTCCAATTTGCTTGAGCTTATAATGTTCTTCAACAGGCTTGTTTTGACAACTTGGGCGTCCTTGAGTATGTGGATCACGTGGAAGAGCCCCTACAACAAATGCATCACTGAGGCTATATTCGCCACAACCCTGGTTGTTGATCTTGATGGATGATAAGGTGGAAGAGAGGATGGTCTCTGGATCGCGATGGGATCGGGATGAACTAGCAATAGAAGTACCAATATCGGTTCCAGGACAATGAGTAGAATGAGGGAAAGATGCTTCCATCGCACGACAGTATGCGAAGGGGTTAGGATCAGCGTGGATGGTAACCTCAGTGCCTTGATGTGGAAACTTGATGCACTGATGGTAAGTAGATGGTACAGCCCTAATGGAATGGATCCATGGGCAGCCGAGAAGAATATTAAATGGTAGGTCGAGATCAACAACGTGGCAGACAATATCTTGCGTTGCTGGGCCTAGCTGGATAGGCAAGGTGATAGTACCTTCAGAGGTACGCTCCAAGTTATCATATGCTTTGATGGTGATCATCTCATGTTGTATGTCGGCCTCCGTGAACCCGATCTTCTTGATGAATTTTAATGTGCACAAGTTGAGGGCTGAGCCATTATCTATTAAAACCCGTTTGATGGCAAAGTCTCTGACCATGATGGCAATGCGGAGAGGGAGAGTATGGTCAGGAGCGACATCTGGTATATCAGATTCTTTGAAGGATAAGGCACATGCTGCTGATAGGTGTCCCACAAGAGTTTCAAACTGAGTTGTGTTAATGTCCGTGGGGACATGGCCTTCTTTTAGAGCTTTGTCTAGGATCTCTTGATGGATGGGTGATGTGCGAAGAAAATCCAAGATAGATATTTGGGCTGGCATGTTCCCAAGATGCTCTATGATATTGTATTGTGCACTTGGTGCATTATGCTATGTTGCGCGTGCATTTGATGCTGGCCTAGTGTTAGACTGTGCTGTGGATGTAGTAGACGTTGGCCTTGGAGGAGCAGTTGACCTCGGAGGAGCACCGGCAACAGTTATCCTACCACTGCGGGTAGTTGCAGCACATTGTCGATCCGACCCTCTGACGTGGATGGTATTGATGGTGGGCTCATCTTGGATGGGCTCAACCTGAGTTATGCATCCGACATACTTGTCATAGTTGATGTAGGCCGCTGTGTGATCTTCTTGCTTGCCTTTGCCACGATTTTGGGGTTGATTGGCGTTGGCTTGATTCTTCCCGGCATCGTGTTGAGGGAACACATTTTGATATATTTGCAAACTGGCGTTGGGTGAAGCTTGAGCTGGTGCATCGACCTGGATCTCCTTGCGATCAATGAGATCCTGGATGTAGTTCTTAAGCCGCATGCACTTCAATGTTGTGTGCCCCTTCACACGATGGTAATCACAGTATTTATTTTCTTTATACCAATCAGACTTTGGTGCGTTGTCATCCTTCTGTGGGATGGGCGGATATGTGATCATATTTGCTTTGGCTAGCCGATAAAAGATCTGATCCAGAGGCTCACCCAAAGGTGTGAAAGTCCTCTTTGGATTGTTCTGATTGTTGGGCTTGTTCTGCCTTGGGGCAACGTTAACTGTGTTAACAGGATTGCCTTGACGTGCTGGCTGTTGCCGTTGGTATTGCTGCTGATACTGTTGCACAGGTGGCTGATGGGCTTGAGGAGGCTGCTGATAAATAGGTGCTTGATATGCGGGAGCTGGTGGTTGCTGATAGATGGGCGCTTGTGGTGGTTGGTATGTTTGAGCTGGTGTAGGACTAGCGACAATGAATTGTACATTCTTAGTGTCAGTGGCTCCATCTGTAACAACATTCTTGTTACGATTCCAGTAACGGGATTTATCATTGTTGGGTTTGTTCTTGGAATCATCCTTGAAGTGACGAATAGTGCCTTCATCTAGGAGAGCTTTCTCGATGCCTATGCCTTTGCTCTTGATGTCTTGGTATGTCTGGAGATAGTTCATTCACATGTGATGGGATAGCTTTGGATGCAGGTTATCAATGAAGATCTTTGTTAGATGCTTCTCTGGCGGCTGATATGATAACCTGGTTGTAAGATTCTGCCATCTTTGCAAGTATTCTGCAAGGCTTTCTCTGTCTTTTTGCTTCGAGTTGCATAGGTCTAGCAAGGACAACTCATTCTCCACATTATGGGCATAGTGTGTGATGAACTTCTCAGAGAGTTCAGCAAAGGTTTTTATTGTCCCATGTGGTATTTTGTAAAACCACTCAACAGCAGTTCCTCCCAAGCTCTTGGGAAACAGGCGCAGGAGATAGTTATCACTGTAAGCCACTTCTTGGCATGCCATGTAGAACTCTTTGATATGATTTACTGGATCTCCTTTCCCCCGATACTTGTCGAACTTGGGCATCTCAAAATGCTTGGGGAAAGGGATAGTTGCTATGGACCGATCGAAGGGATATGAGCACACCTCTTCGAACTTGTATGTTTTATTCTCTGTTCCACTTTGTAGCTCCTTTAGAGCATTTTTCATTGCTTCCCACTCAGCATTGAGTGGCGAGGGAACTGGGACTTCTGCTTGTGATGGAAGTTGTGGAACTGGATATGGCGCTTGCTGTGGATAAATGGGTTGGAACTCATTTTGGGGCAATGGTTGCTGGGGATATTGCTAGTGTGGCATAGGGGGATATTGTGGTAAATGATATGGAACCGCTTGATGTTGTTGGGCTGCTTGCTGTTGTTGAACTAGCGGTTGTTGTGGGACTGCTTGCTGATATTGGACATTTGGAACTTGCTGTTGTAACTGATGGGTGGGAACTTGTTGTTGCTGGGGGATGATAGGGTTTTGTTGCTGAGGTTGATAGCAAGGGGCTTGCTGTTGTTGAGGAATGATGGTTGTTTGCTGAAAGGGGACATGTGGTTGCTGTGGGGGAGGCTATTGGAATGATGCTGCTTGCGGGTATGATGGTGGTAGTTGCTGAGGTTGGCTTTGGGTTTGGCTGATATAAGCTGGGTGCATGCCTGCGTTACTTAGAGGTGGAACAGATGTGGGGAAGCTAGAAGCAAAGGGTGATGGGGTAAGATAGCTGGGGAAAGTTGGCTGTTGAGGTGGTGGAACTTGCTGGAAGGTATTTGGGATTTGGGACAAATAGCTTGAAGCCGGCGGTGGTTGGGGTAGTTGCTGCTATGCTGCTTGGGTGAAGGTGGTTTGTTGACTTGCAACCATAGATGTAGGGGATTGAGATGGGATCCCCCATGCCTTCATTTCTTCTTGTGTAAGGCCCCACTGAGAGCTTGTGTTAGGGTGCACTGCAGCAAATGATGGAATGGTAGGAGCAACGAGAGCTTGGGACACGAATGATGTTTGAGAGAAAGGAGCTTGTTGAGGTTGTGGTTGAGCGGATGCTTGTGAGGAGGAAAATGAAGGAAAAACCCAAGAGAAAGATGAGGTTGGAATGGGAAGTGATTGCGCTAACCCCAAAGAAGAAGGTACGGGTGCTTGGGGGGTGAAGGGTGACGGTGCTCCTTTGATGGTGAAAGGCGTTGCTTGACTTGCGGATGGCGGCGGTGTAAAAGCTTGTGTGAGAGGTGGAAGCTGACTTTGGGTTTGGATTTGGGCTTGGGCAGCCATAGCAGATGATGAAGCAAAAGGGGTAGGAGATGGAGCGGATGGCGCTGCAGCTTGTGTTGTGAGACTGGCGAGGCTTCCTTGCAAGAAAAGGGGAATGGTGGAAAGCTCTTGGGGTGTTTGCATGATAGGATCGGGAAATGATTGGACAAACGGAGAATACGCTTGTGCTGGAACTTGGATAGTTTTGATGGGGATGCGTGGATAGAGAGATGGTGGGATGGAGGTACTTTTTGGCAGATAGTGGGCAAATGTACTTTGCTGATGTTGCGGTACAAGGGCATTGGTCGCTGGTGGGCTTTCTGGAGGATTTACAAATGCTTGGTTTGCCAAGGGGGATGAAGGGATGTTTGGATCTTCACATGGGTTACTGGCTTGGATGTGGGGATTGTAGGTCATCATGGCGTTGGTGAAAAGTTTGGGATCGGATGAGGTTGTTGGTGGATAAGGATTCATGCTTCTTCTTTTCCGAGATCTGGTCTCAACAGGCATGGAGATGCAAGTGCTAAATGTATGCAAGATGTTTGGCTAAAAGATGTTGATGGATGCAAAGTTGATGAACTTCTAAAGATGATGACTTCTAAGATGCAAATGCAAAGATAGGGATTAAGATGGCGATGATGGAAGCTGGATGGAACGGATATGGATCAAGACGGTGGAGGAAAGATAGGTTGCTGGTGGAAAGCTGGTGAAAGATTACTGAGCGGTCAACAAATGAGCTGCTATTTTTCCCAAATGGAGGATCAGAGATATGATGGGGTCAACCTAAGATATACTAATGATCTTCGGTCAACAAGTTTCTTATCAATGCACTCCAATCTCTTGCTCGAGATGATGGCTATGCAAGGACAAGGTTTGATTTTTTTATGACAACACGTTGTGTCAAAAAAGAGGATGATGGTCTCTGATCTTGGATATAGGATAGGAACAACTCAAAAGGTAGAACACTAAGTGTTGGTGGATCTCTAGATTTGGAACAAAAGATGATGGATCTGCTGGAAAGATATGGAAAGCTGATGGGGGGAATGCTGGTGGAAAAGGTTTTGAAGGGTGAAGGGACAATGCTCTAGAAGGATGATGCAAGTGCAAATGACAAGGACTGATTCTAAAATGCTGGTAGGAGGATGAATGCAAATGCAACTAAGGTTTTGATTAATGATGCAAAGATGAAAGCTAGAATGAAACTAAGATGCAAGGCTGTTTGAGACAAGATTTCAAGATCTGAAGATGGAACAAGACATGAACAAGGATTTGGCTAATCTTCTGGCTCAAGGTTGACAAAGTGATGGTTAACTCAGAAATGGAAGGCGAACTGTTTGATGCGGGCGTTATGGGCAATGTTCTCAAGTCTGGCTTGGGATTTTTCCTCTGCTTGGGTTGCTTGGATAATGGATTGATAGGTCTTGGTGTTCTTCTTGGCAACTTTTCACTCTTGATAGGCTTGGGATTTGGGCAACTTCGCTTTAGGATGTTTGCTCTTGCTGGGCATCACTTTGGAAAAGAGGCTTCTGATTTTGAGGCAAAGGTTTCCAATGGCAAAAGTTAAAGTCAAAGCAATCTCCGCAAGGGACAAAGCAACCCTGCGGGATACAAACAAAGACAACTGACTCTGACAAAGCTTTGAAAGTGTATGTTTCAACAAGTGTTTTCACGGAGTCTTTGACTATCAAGCACTTCAAATAGATCTACCTAAGGAAGGTGAGTATCAAAATCGCTTGCCCACAGCTTGGTATCTCCCAGAAGGGAATACAAATGGTGAGTAATCTTGAGGCGACCCGATAAACCCCTTGGAATCGGTCCTTGCACAAGGATTTTGATACTTTCGGATGTAGATAGGGTAGCCTCTATTTTATCAGGTTTTTAATAGTTCCGTGGTGTCTCCATACCTGGTTTTCCTGATCATCCATGACTCACTTAAGAGCCTTGCCAATAATGCTGGGGGAGAGGAATGTTTACCATCCCCAGACACGTGTTTGGCACGAACACCCGGCGATTAGGAGATATAAGTGATTCTTTTGGACTTCACTTATTTGTATACCGGCCGGAGGGGATACCGGTTTGAGGTCGTTCTCCGAGGAGGAAGCGCTTCTCCTTGGACAGGCCTCGCTAAAAGTAGAACAGGTGAACTTGTCCAAGTTCAAATGTTCCACGTTGCTTACTCTAACAAGGATTATGCAAGAATTGAAAAACTCCTACATGCACATCAAGCAGATTTTGTTCATTTTCCCAAATTTGATTAAGTGATGTTTGAACTTTGAAATGAAGACACTCGTGATTAGATTTTGATTTGTTCCTTTCTCCAAAAAGTAAATCGAGCGTTTGCAAGTTTTTTGACTTGGGCATTCAAGATTGAGTGTGCGTGTTGATTAAGAACTTTTTAAAAAAGCTTTGTTTTGATCTTTAAGGCATTCAAGATTGTGTTTGCTTTTCAAATGGAAAATGACGCTTTAGGACCTAAGTTCTTCCTTTTAGCTTCATTCAAGATTTTGTTTTGACTCGTTTGAATGCAGATTTGATGTTCTTTTTATGCCCAAAAAGATATGATCATTCCTACTTTGCATGAATGCATTGTTAAAAATCCTTGATGTTGCAAGGATGCAAATGCCTTGATTAATTTTTTTGTTTTGTTTGTTAGAACAAATTTTGCAAATTTTAGTCCTTAATGCATTCAAGAATGATTTGGGGGTTCATTTTAAGCACTAAAATAAGGTGTGTATGATTTTGCTTCCTTATGGATTTTATTATTATTTTTGAAAAAAAATGGCCATGACCTCCTTGCTAGAAGAAGAAGAAGAAAGGAGATGGAATAGAAGAAGAATATAGACAAGAAGAGGAAGAATGGATCTAAGTGCTACGTCCACCTATAAGCTTTGAAAAATCTAAAAATGGTCTAAAACTCATCAGAATATTTGCAAAGAACCCGTGAAGTGGGTCCCACCGGGCGTGCCAGAATGTAGACTAGGATTTGAGCGTGCACCTAAACCTGTTTTGAAGGCCAAAGACAAACAAACGTCATAGCATATTATCAAATCAAATTTAATGGTAAACAAACTAAAATCAAAGCCACCTCAGTTTAAGCCTAAAACAGATGCGCCCATGCACCGTTTGATATGCTTAGATATAAATGGATGTGGGTGTGCAAACTCAAGCACTTGGAGCATGCAAATAGGATGATTTGAAGATCAAGAAGACCCAAAATGACACAAAATAGGTATGAGGAACCTATTTTGCCTCAAAGGCCTCAAGAACACACAAATATGCAAAGCTAAAAGATGAACTAAGATTGATTAAACAAGAAATGAATCTATGTTAATCCAATTAAGCTAATTTAAATATGATTTAAGCTTGAAAATAATCTAAAATGATGAGTTTATGCTTATGCTAGAATGAAAATGGCATTATAACTTTGCTATTGAGTTTGAGAGTTGAAAGATGATTTGCCTTAGGAAGTGAGGGTATTTATAGGAAAAGGGAAGGGCTTGGTTAAAAAGGATGAGTCAGAGTTAGGGCTAAGGTTAGGGTTGAGTCAAGGACAAGTGTCCTGACAAGTGTCAAGGGAGGATTGAGTTGAAAGTTTGAGGGCATGTGCACAATTTGGTAAATGTGCCCAAGGCCAAGAGGTGGCAAGGAAGGGATAAGAAGGTCTTAAATGCATAATGAATGCATGTAAGAAAGATAAGGAAGGCTTAAATGCATCCTTAAATGCATTTGCAAGAGGTGGCCAAGAGGTGGCCATCTTTGTTGACTAAGGAGGATGACTAAGAGGAGGTTAGCATAAGTTTTGGTAAACCTTTTGCTAATGAAATGTGACAAGATTAGAAAGGGGATTAGGATTAGGATGGGTGAAGAGGTTGGGTTGAGAAGTTTCTAGAAGAGTCTAGAGTTTTCTTAGGTTTTATGGAATAAAAGTTTATTCATTCCAAAAGCTTAAGTTTGGGAAAATTTATTGAAATATTTTCAATAAATATGAAAATTAAATATTTAATCTTAATTAAATATTTTGAGTTGAGATTAGGGTTAGAAAAGATGGGATTAGCCTTTTAATCGAAATTAAGAAGGGATTAGAAGATTTTGGAAGAGGTTAGTGGTCTTAAGAAAATTGGCCAAGTTTTGGTCAAAAAATAAATTAATTATGTTTTTGGGGGATTTTTGGTCAATTTATTAATTAAAATAATTAATAAATAGGGGATTAATGTTTAAATAAGATTTAAACATTTTTGGGAGGGATTTCTTAATTAAATATTTTTAATTAAGAAAAAGGGATTTAATGACATAAAAATAAATTAATTAATTAAATAATTAATTAATTAATAAATGATGATGTCATCAGGGATTTTTCAGAAAATAAAAATACTTTATTTTCTAAAGGATTTTTAGGTGTCTACAACTACAAATGAATCACCTTGGTATGGACCAATTTATACTTACTTGAAAGATCAAATCCTTCCCATAGACAAACCAGGAATCAAAAGAAAAGCTTCATTCACCAAGCCGCCCGATATACCATAATTTTTGAAACATTGTATCAAAAAAGTCTAGACGGAATGCTCCTTAGATGTTTAGAAGAGGAAGAATCAAACTTAGCCTTACGAGAAGTCCACAAAGGAATTTGTGGATCACACTCAAATGGATTATCCTTAGCCAAGAAACTTTTAAGGATAGGATATTTTTGGCCTACGATGGAAAGATGCTTGTAACTTTGCCAAAACTTGTAGAAAGTGTCAATTCCATGGAAACTTGATACATGCGCATGCACAAGAGCTTCATCCGATGACAACACCTTGGCCGTTCTACCAATGGGGTTTAGACCTAATAGGCATGATTTACCCACCATCCTCGAATGGTCACAAATTCATCATCACGACAACAAAATATTTTACTAAGTGGGTGAAAGCTGTACCCCTATCAACTGCAACTGGAAAGTAGATTTCTTTGTTTATCTTCAATAATATTATTTATAGATATGGCATACCTCATGCTATTATAACAGATAATGCAAAGCATTTTAAGAACAAAGACTTAATGGAATTATGTACCAAGTTTCACATGATTCATCATTCTTCTTCAATCTATTATCCTCAAGGTAATGGACAAGCTGAAGCAACCAATAAAAATATCTTGAAGATTTTGAAAAGAACAGTGGACAATTCAAGGAGAGATTGGCACATTAAGATAAACCCGACCTTGTGGGCTTATAGAACAAGCATAAGAATGCCAACAGGGGCTACACCTTTTTCATTAGTCTTTGGAGTAGAAGTGGTTTTTCCTTTAAAGGTAGAACTTCCATCTTTGAGGATATCTATGCATGGTTTGATAAATGAGGAAGACTATAGGGTTGCTAGGTTGCAAGAACTAGAACTCTTGGATGAAAAATAGAAGCAAGCATTTGATCATTTGAAGGTGTACCAGAATAGGATGTCAAAGGCGTACAATAAACATATCAAGCCAAGAACATTCCAAATAGGCAACCTAGTTTTGAGAGAAAATCCCAAGAACCAAGTAGAACGAGAAAAGAAAGGAAAACGGAAAGCAAACTGGTTAGGACCATTTCTCATTGTTGAAAATTTTGGGACTGGCACTTACAAACTAGCAAATTGTGATGATGAAGAACTGCAAGAGCCAATCAATAGCATACATCTCAAGAAGTTCTATACATGAGGTAGATGAAAGAGTATAAAGAGTATCAGATGAGGAGAATCATATTTATTGTACATAGTTAAAAGAGATCCTGTAAATACCAAAAATATTTGAAAAGCAGAAAAGATCAAAAACAGTCAAAAAATGAGAAAAATTGAAAAAAAGAAAAATACAAAAAAATAAAAAAAGAATAAAAGTACCTTGGTGAAAACCTAGCAAATAGGCACCTTGGTAGCAAAAAAAAAGAGAAAAAGCTTTAAAAATAGAAAAAAGAGCTAGATTCATTCAATCGGTGAAAACCTGGTAAATAGGCACCATTGAAAGTCCAAGTCAGTCACATACCTAGAAGGTCACCTTGTAAATGTTGCATTCACCAGCATTTGTATATATTGCATAATAAAACCCCACAGTTGCATTTGCGAGTACCTCAAGATTTTGGGTCAACTAATCAATGAATTGTCCTAAGTCCCACAATCGAAATTATCTCAAACTGGAGGCAATCTACTCAAAAGGAGCAATGATTCATCAAAGAAAGCTTTATTCAATCAGAGAATCAATTCATCACACTCGAAAGAGGAATACTTAATCAAATCTACATCCCAATCCAATTTGAGCCTAAAACACGAAATTTGATCCAAGAACTGAAATGACCCTATCTTTTATCAGGATTAAAACCATGAAATGGATGGAACTACACTTGACATATGGATTTGAAAAACATTGTAAATTTTTTTTCTAAGTGTTAACTCAATTGATAAAATCATATATTTCTAGCAAGTCAATGAAAGTTTTAGACTAGACAAGCTATGATGAAAGGATGATATTTTTTTCGATTTCTGAATGACTGTCTTAAAATAAAAGTTTTAAATCATGTATTATTTGTCTAAAGACGTGATCATCAAAGAATCATCGAGGACTTGTATATAGGATAAAATTGAGATTTCTGCTTGTTTACGCAAATGGATACCTTAGCTATTCTGATTTTCAATATCATAATACCAAAATCCACTTGCAACATATAATCTGACAAAATCGGTATTTGCAATCTCATGATTGGCTTCAATCAGTGATAGTCATACTGAAGAGAGATGGGAAAGAAAACAAAGAGGCAAAAAGTATTCATATCATCATAGTTGAACTAGTGATGGTTGTACTACAACAGGATTCCAAAAATGCTCAATGATGATTATAAGCTCCAAATTTTGAATAATGATAGTTAGTTGCATTCATTTTAGATTAAGTGCATGATATATATTGTTTTGCCTTACTTAGCTTAAAATTGAAAGAGGGGAAATAAAAAAAGGGGGGTGTATGCAAATCAAACAATCAAAAGATCATCAAAAACCAATTATATAGGATCGAGTGTGTTGGAAATAAAAAACAAAGTGCATTGAATTAGGTTACTTGCATTGATTAAACCATTATCATTAAGTCTTGCATTGATTTAGATGTGTCCAAACATTTGAGTTATTAGGATCATACATTATTAGGTTTATCATTATCATTAACTGACATACATTTGAAATTTCTTTAGAAACATTAAATTGCATCCATCAAAGTGCATTGCAGTAGTTAGAAATCATTTCATCCATTAAGATCTAGCATTAAAATCATCTCATTCATAATAGTATCATTCATACATATATCATTGAAAGACCATCATTGCATCACATTTACATATTAAAGGAAATGCATTCAATAGATTCATTATCCACCTAATATCCATAAATAAAGTAATATCACTACACATGGCATTCATCTATTCTATGTCATACATAAGACAATCATTTAACCATCATTAGGAGATATGCATACATGTGAACATTAAAGGCTATAAAATAAAACAATGCATATAGAATCATATAGATGCATATCATATGAAACATCTGGAAAGAAATCCAACACATGATGACATCATATATAGTCAAATCAATCAAAGAAAGTATCAGAGTCCATAGTACCATCATCAAAAATCAAAGTCTATCACATGATCATAAAAAGCAATATCTAGAGATCAATGTCCATCAGATATCAAAGTATCAACATAAAATAACATCAACCGATCAAAAATGATACAACACAAGTTCAATGTCTCGATAAATAAACAAGGAAAAGAAAGCTCATGAGCATAGAGGAACACTCAAGCAATGGAGTCACCACCATCGTCAGCACCATCAGGACCAAGAGCACTATCTAGTGTACGACTCGAACTAGCCTGTAACCCATGCTGACTCATAGCAACCATAAAGGAAGTCATCATTGAGCTCATATGTGCAACCTGTTGCTGAATAGAAGATATCTGAGACTGTAGGGTAGCAACATCTGATGCTGAGGCTGGGGCAAAACCCTGAGCTGCAGAAGACTGTGGAAGTGGAGTATAAGAAGATGGAATAGAGAGATTACCCAAAAATGAAACAAACTGAGAAGAAGAAGGATGCAATGAAGATGAAGGCATCGAGGAAGAAGCATGTGCCTGAGCTATAGGAACAACAAAAGGAACAATAGGATGAACAACAGGAGGAATGACCTACTGAGCAGGAGGACCCTGTGCCTGATGAAGAAACACCTACGCAATATCTGCATCAACAACTCTCTATTGTCTAACATGAGGCCTCTATGTAGGAACTCTGGCAACCTGATGTAAGAGTCTATCAACCCATCTGCCTCCATCTTGATCACTAGCTCTAGGAGGAATAGGAGTAGTAGCTAACATTGGTATCTGTATATGACCTACTCTAGCTCTGTGATGACCTCGTCATCCATGTCAACCCTTGATCCTACCATGACCGCCACCTCTGTCATCATCTCCATCATCATCATCATCATCACCCTCATCCCCACCAGCTCCATCCTCACCATCTGATAACTCCTCAATGCTAGGAATCCTCTCAATAGGATCAGTAAACCTGGGAAAAGGATACCTATGTAGCTAGGCACCATACTCATCAGTAATACCGACATCCATCACCTGTGACCTAGGGTTCCAAGGATGATACCCCAGATCTTGAATCTCTCAAACAGTTGTACCATAATCAACACAAGGGCCCCATAATGATCTCTCAGCCTGCACATGAGCATACATCACTACGCCTTGTGACATATCTTGAATACGCCCATACTGACGAAAAACATGACAGAAGCAAAATCTCTCAATAACAAAAGTGGAATGAAAAATCATCCAACAAGGATAGAACATATATGAAAGCTCCCCATCATCCTCTGGCCAAGCCTCACATCCAAGATAAGGCCTCCAAATGACAGTATCCATGTCATCTATCTAACATTGCCAGTAATCTAGCTTACCCATATGGCCCTGCCTAATAATACCACTATACATCCATGAAAAAGGCCAACCAGTCAGACGATCTCGTGCTATCACAGGATGTGACACTGAGAGGTGCTCCCAAGTCCAAAGCTATAATAAAATAGCTTCAGCAGTCAATGTAGTAGAACATCTGTACATGAAAGTATGCAGCTCATGATATAACTGTGCTAACAAGAAAGAACCCCAATCGAAACAACGAGGATCTGCCATCAAATCCTCTAATATAGGACCCCAACCAACAACAAACCCATGACCATGTTGGTCAGGAAGTAGGAAACCACCAATCAAATTACCAAGGACAGTTGGTAACATAGGGAACGAGATGAACTGAGAACACTAAATATGTTGATCACCAAACACTCGGCGACAAGCTAAACCATCATAAACAATATCATAATATACAAGCTCTCCTCGAGTCGGCAACCGGAGAAGATGATACACATCCTCAAGGGTGATGGTCATCTCACCCATGGGAAGATGGAATGCGTTATGGTCTGAGTGCCAACGCGTAGCCATAGCAGTAATGAGACCTTGATTCACTCAGAATTGAGGAAGATATAGAAGGAAAGATAGGCCACACCGAGCAATGTGACGACGATTGACAACACTCAAAGAAGGTATCATATCCAAGGACAAAGGATAAGAACCACGGATACGTAAAGATCTAAGCTCCAACTACAAGAAACAAGTTCAAACACATCAGAAATGAAATTAGAAATTATTGGGATTATTCTAAGTCAATAAAAAATTTATCAACACTTATCAAAACCATAATCAGATTTCATGTTTCTACTCAGATAGAACAAAATTTTTATCTTCACCCATCATCTGAATCTAGATTGACGATGGATATCCTAATTATAACTAAACCCTAATTGACACATTACAACTTGTTACAAAATATCAAAATTGGGAATGTAAACCTGACAATCAATTAACGACATCGACAAATTGCAACTTGGCCAAAAATCCAAAAATTTGAAATTTTGCAGAGCAAAAGCGTTGGTTTATTGAGTAAAAGTGGCAAATATCAAAAGTGCTTCCTAAATGGGTGAAAGTGCACATAAATATTTTTAAAGCGGCCAAAAATTTGGAACCACCCAAATACAAATCAAAAGCACTCTTAAAAGGTTTGAAAGCGTGAAATTTGATTAAAAGCGCACACAGATGTTGTGAAAGTGTTAAAACTAAGCAAAAGCATACATAAATATTGTAAAAGCGGCCAAAAATTTGAAATTGCCCAAATACAAATCAAAAGCGCTCTTAAAAGGTTTGAAAGCATGAAATTTGATTAAAAGCGCATATAGATGTTGTGAAAGTGCTAAAACTAAGCAAAAGCGCACAAAGAAATGGTAAAAGCGCAAAAGGGATTAAAAGTGGCAAGTGAAAGCACCAAGGTGATTCACGGAAGTGCACAAGAAAAGTGTGGAAGTGCACATTTGGAAGCAAAAGTGCTCATAAAATTGGCAAAAGCACCCATTTAGTAGAAAAAAGGAAAAAACTAGCTATTTAACTGGAAAAAAATTGGAAAAAATTGAAATAAATGCTGTAAACAGAAAAATGAAAAGGTACAAGTACTCACTAGAGGTCTTGATCTTAGCAGATGCTGATATCGATGACATTTCTCAAACCAATGCTCGCGGATAGGGACAGACATCGTGGAAAGTAAAAAAGCAAATAGTGAGAAAAGTCAAAAGTCAATGGTAAAATGAATAGTAAAATGGGATTTTGACCCCTTTATATAGGTTTTTGACCTAAAAGGAGGTAACTTTGACTTATGCAAGTACATTTTTATCAAAATTGACTTAATAAAGTGATGTTATCATCAGAATAATTAAAACTAGGGCATTTGAAATTGAATAGAGTAAACATCGATATCGGAAATTTAAATAAAATTCATCATACATATGAACTATATTCACATAACGATCAACATTACCCAAAAATCAATCAACTATCAAATTTATATGAATTTTATTTCATTTCCGAGAGGGCATACCATCGGATAATCAGATCAACATCAGCAAAAAAGCAAGAAACTGATCATCGAATCAAAGTGAAAGCTTTTATTAGGAAACTTTTCGTAATCAAATGAATGGGGCATTGCATCAAACTCAATCATCAAAGCAGGTATCATATCAGGATCAATCATTGAATCAAACATCATATCAAGGACCATCATCAGAATGACCATCATATCAGAACGATCATTAGAACCATATCAATTGAGAGTTTCATATCGATCATATCTACATCAATCTCGTATCAAAAATCAAGGATTAACCATCAAAGACATCAAACGAACATCAAAGATAGACCATCAAGGAATTAGGACCTATAATCAGCAAGATCAGAGAATTCTTTGAATTGACCTGCTTCGCACTTCAACTCAAAGAGGGGCATTTGTAATCAACTAAAAATGGACAAAGATCAAATCAAAGAAAATCAAGTCAAATCAAAGAAAATCAAGGACATAATTGAATTAATTGAATCACAATGCATAATTAGCCAATCAAAATGAAAATCAAGTTGTAATTCAAGATCAATCAAAATTGAGAGCATTTTAATCAAGTGCAATCAAATCAAAATACAATTAAATCAATTAATTGTATAGTCTTGGATTAAATCAAATTCAACCCATTCAAGGGGTACATGGCTAAACAAATTCATTTAAATCAATTAATAAATCTTAATTACTCTCAACAACCCAAAAGGAGAGGAAATTCAATCAACCAATGAGATTTGAGGAAAGGCATTCACATGGATCAAGCCAAATTGAATCTCAGTCACTCAAAGTGGAAGAGAATCTTGACCATCCATCTTTTCTACTTGTCCCAAGCTTTGAGGACACAAACTTTCCATTGTCTTCAAAGGGTGGAACCAAGGACTCAACCAAGGTTTAATCATGATCAAATACAACTACACCCCCTACCATTGGAAAATCTATAAAAGGAAGGCCTAATTCCTTCATTATTATCACCCACACATTTGAGAATTTCATTGAACCTCTTGCAATTTGAGCTTAGAAAGGCATTTGAGAGCATAATTAGCATTTAATTTGATAATTGTTAGCAATAGCTTGTTTATCTTTATCATTCTCATTCTAGGACTGTCATTAATGGGAGCTTGCTGAGAGCTATTCATTAACATTCTTAGTCAGAGAGCCATAGGATGCTCAATTGATCATTATTTGCTAAATAGTTGCTCTATTGTGGTTTATTTAGTTACTGTTTCATTTATTGTTCAACCTTAATTCTATGAAGATACTTTTCTTAGTATACAATTAGTAGCACCAAACATGTATTGCTAGGCATCATGATTCTCTAGTGAGATTTTGCATGTCCTAGTACACATTGGTCAAAGACACCTTGAGTGCTAGGCATAATAAATGCTTATTATGACCTTTTGGAGATTATAAGATTTTACATGTAATACTATGGTGCTACATGTCATGTGTACTAGGACATGTAAAATCTCACCGAATAATCAATATGCCTAGGATTGAACTTATTATGATTTGAGCAGGGATTAATAAATCTCTAATATATTCATGTTTCCTATGAAAAAAAAAATGCTTTAAGTTTTTTCTTCAACCAATTTATCTTTACATAAGGATTTTATTTTCCTCTATATTAGAAATTTTGTGTTTCTTTTATTGAATTTTATATTTAATGTTTCACATAACATGTAAGATTTGTGTTAAAATCACCCAAAAAAAATTTAACACATTTTTTGAAAGGGAAAATAGAAAAATTCATCTCTAAATACCAAAAAGAAAATCCCTTCAGAAAAAAATTAACTACGGTTTTGAAAGGGACACCATTGAATACCTACTAGTAATGTATGTCAACAACTTTTTGTAATAAAATACAATAATACACACAAAAATAAAAATAAAATTTAATAATTAGTAGGTAATATTTTTTTTTCTAACATTAAATTAAGTGATTAAATCATAAAGTAAGGTTATATATATATTTTTGGATTTTATTTATGATGTAGGAGCATCTCGGGCTTTGAGCAATCTTGCATCACCAAAAACATTTCCTATTTCCTGTTGTTTGCATTATAATTATTGCATTTATTGGTTTCATGTTGTGTGATTCCTACATTATGTTGAGGACCTATTTTGGAACCTTCTCCTATGCACGCATAAGGATTGGATGGACCGTTTCAAAGTTGGTGTTGTTTTACTTGTTGTTAGAGCCGTATTTTCCTGCATTCTGGGTGCTGATTGCGCATCATGTAGCCGTTGATCCTTAATGAATCAGCCTTTTCTCTCTTAGGGCCTTAAATAGGACTTAAAATAATATCTTTTTCCCAAAACTGCAAGTCCTAATTCATTATGAGTCAAAAGTTATGACCATTTTTCTTGGGTACCTATTTTTAGCCAGTTTACACGTGAAACATGGGGTTTTTCGTCTTGTGCGGTTCCGTATGAGGAAATGGGATCTTGCTAAGTTAGGATTATGTTATTTGATCATGTGTGGACCCAAATATAAAGGCGCATTGAGTTTAGTTATTTTTGTATTTAGTTTTGGTTTCTCTTTTTGGACTAGACCAATAATGTAATTAAATGCCTGACTGGCCAACTTGTGGCTTTGCTGGCTATATATCTGGAGCTTGGGTTGTTGTAGAAGGGAGATTAGAGATAGCTTGGAAGAAAGAAGAGGAAGTAGGAATTAGAAGCATAATTGGATCTTGCGAGATCTTGTAGATCAGATGTTTTATCTGATATTGTAATAGCAAAGCTAGTGGTTGGCATACTTGGAGACAAGGAGATTGCTTGGAGGCTTGTGAGCTCAAGTTTAGATCTGCCTTAGTGTTTCCATCGGTTGCTGATTTGTTTCAGGACTGAACTAACTAAAGGATAATAGAAATACTCTGATTGTATTTGGCCCTAACCCGGAAGGCCTTACAACCGGACATGTTAATGAAAATTCAGTTGAAAACATATTCTTGTATTGTAAATCTGCATTGTGGTGTTTTGTTGCTTGTTTGGACTGTCCTTAATTGGATCCTCCTTACTTGACTGCATCAATTTATAAATAATTAGTTGGATTTAATATATCTATAATTAAATTAATCTTTATGTAAAATATTATATAATAAAAGGAAAAACAATACAAGTAACTTTCAGTAATGATATATATTTATTTGAACATATTTTATTTGTTGTATAAGTTTTAAGAGTTTAATATTTTTAAACATATTGTAATAAAAATATCTAAAATTTATGTTACTAGATAAAAGTAAAGAGACAATTATAAGTACCAAGTTCCTATACAATGAAAAATATCATCTTTACAAAACTTTTCTTTTCAACATTGATATTTTTTTTTTTACTATTTAACTTGGATTTAATAATATTATAGTACTTGACTATTTAAATTCTATTTTGCAATAAAAAAATAGTATAATTGTCAATGGGCCCTTGGTCTATTGGTGAAGTTGAATGATTTCAAATGAGTCCACTAGGTATAAAGTCTTGTTGAGTGCAAGGCTCAGACATCATAAGGGATGAGGCTGAGATTTTTCCCAGAGTGAATTTGGTGGAATGGATACCCCTCAGTCCTTGGCTCATAGTCGAAGAGGTTCTATAGGCTTGTGCTCCTATATCGGGTAGCAAAAATTCTTCGTGGTGACCCTCACTAGGATGGTTTTCTCTAGGCAAAGCCTCTACTAGCTTGCTTGTAGATTTGAACCCCCATAAAAAAAGAGATTACTCTTTTTTTTTGATCGGTAAAAGGTCGAAGCCCTGAAATTTATTTTATTAAATTAATAAAGTTTGTACAAATAGATCCCGCTCAGTGCAGGCGCTGGTAGGAAAGAGCGGGGTTGAGAAAACTTCCAACCGTGCCTGGGACATAAGTCCTGATACTGATACATAATTTCTATGGGCATTCCCATGACTTGAAATAAATCAAGATTTTAGATACATACAAAAGCTCTAGTAGGCATACCCACTACTCGACCTTGTCGAGGATTATATAGTTACAAGAGGTATAACAATCCTATCTATCTTCATTTCTTCAATTAAGTTCCTAATTACATTCTATGTTTCATACAAATGGATAAATGATTCTGTTAGATCCGAGTCCTGAACCTTCAATAGAGGATTGGACTTGATGCCATTTAGAGAGTCCTCCTAAAAATAGAGTAGAGAAACAAAAATCTTCCATCCTATAAAGTTAATATTTCAAAATAAATTTACTAATGAAAAAATAATATGCTGTGTTTATATCCCATTTACCTTCCTCCATTGGAATGAAAAAGATACCTGCCTTATTGCGAAGAAGTCTAAAGACAATAACCATTCCATCTCCTCAATCTGAGACCATAGTTAGTGCTAGTACATTTATACATAGTATTATAAATTATGAGAAAAGATTTATCGATTCACCTCTGTTTCGCCTATAATGTTTCTATTCTTTAAACATATCTACTAGCTTGTACTGCATTGGAAACATTATTAATTGATTAAAAATACGTTAGATAACAAATACTAAAAGTCTAAATATAAAATCCTTATCATAGAGAGTCCATTGTACCATCATATATAACTAGAAACCTTAAATATTGAGGAGTAAATAGAGATAGAAGAAGAAGGGAAGTTCTGTGGTAACCCTTAAATTTAAATCCCAGATTATAACAAAGAGTCATATAACATAGTTTACTCGAGGGTATGAAGAATATGTATCTATTACTATAAACGAGACAAAGCTCTGATAGAAGGTAGAAGTCTTACTCTATTATACATAACAGATTTATATTATAGATCAGTTAATAACATGGTCTAATAACATAAACTCTATGTATACATGTGTATATATATTCATGTACTTACAAGTATAATTATCAGAATGTAAGTATATGAATATATATACTTCGAGAAAGACATTGCTTGAAGACAGCTACATGGTGATTGATATACCTTATACTCCAATTTGAAAGCGAGTGATTATTTCTCATGTAAACCATAATGTATATATCTATAAATAATTATTCCCTCTCTGCATCTTTTATCCTTTAATGATTATCTACAGATGACCAGATCTTCAAAACAGACCCCTTCATTATTGAGGATTTTCCTTGCATTATTCCACTTTGTCTAAAAATTTAAATAGAGTTTCTATAAGCTTTTGCTACAGACTATATGTTAATACAATAAAATGTCTATTTAAAAGAACTCCTGTCCATATCTGGGTTAAAGCAGAAAGTATGAGAGTATCCAAATCTTCTACCAAGTCTAATAGCCTATGAAAATCCTTTTTTTAAAAGAAACATAGTTTAAGTGCTAGCCTCACTTAGATTAAGAAAGATTAGTAACTATTTGATCTATTGATAAAAAAAATAGAGTGTCTATATACGCCTGCACAGGACACTCTATTTATTGGTCTTTAGACTCCTTAATTGTATAGGGTTTCTCATGAAACTGTAAAAAAAAAACAAAAACCCCAAGAGTGTTTGCAAGTCTCTGCACCACCACCAATGATGAAAGTTCCCTTCTCAAAACACAAATATTCTTGTGAATATGTCAACAGGAAAGAAGATTTTATCACATATTCATCATTAGGCTATTGGTATCTATCGTTCTTTACTGATGATTTACAGTTACACTAATACCAGAATAAAAACAACGAACAGTTACCTGAGTTTCCAATAACATCAAAGAAGAGGGTAAAAAGATATACATATCTTCATTTGCTTGCTTAGTTACAACATACCAGATATCTATATCGACAAAGGCTAATTAGGTATAGTATTTACATTATACAGAGAAGCATCCTGTCTAAGAAAATTTGCTATCTAGCCATCGTCATTATCCATTCTGACTATATCATTTTGTTAACTATCCAATGTATTTTATTCCTTTATACAGAAACAGTATATCTTCTATACTTAACTATATAATAAAATTTTTATACCATCCTGCCCAACTCTATTCTTGTTGGTGTTCTGAACTGTGGTGTGTTTCCAGGTAAGGTTTTCCTTGATCATTACCACAATACATTCAATATCTTCCTTGTCTTTGATCTTCCTTCTAGTGCATCTAGACACCTCTGGTGCCATAATGTGAAGGTCTGCAGGTAAGGTATTGTTGAGGAATTCAGGTATTTCAAAACCTTCTTCCCTCCAGTAGTTTAGGAGCCATTTAGATTCCATTTCTTCCTCCAAAACTTCTTTGTACAGGTACTCTAAATTCCTTGCCATGTCAGGCCAATGTTTATCAAAGCAATCTTCATCCTTGAAAGTCATTAATGCAATCCTTTTGGATTGAGGGACCTTGTCCATATCTCCAAAACTTGTTAGCATTGTTAGTTCTGGATGAGGTATGGTGAGATTCTGATCAATGTCATGAGCCATACTCTCCAATCCTCCCAAATGATCTTCTATGAAGATCTCTTTTGCTACTTCAATTATCTTCTCTCTCTTCCTTCCTGCAAAGGTTGATAGAGCTATAAACTGCCCAATGACCCCACCGTTGGTTCTGTAAGTGTAGCAGTTATTGAAATACCGATCTCCAAGGGAGTTTTCAATTGCCCTTCTGGTTGAATTTGGTAATGGGTTTAACAACTGGTTCCATCTCTCAGGGAAGATGGGCCCCCTAAATGCCATGGCCCTGACACTCTTTGTGTAGAAGGTAAGAAGCTTAGTCTCCATGTCTTGTTTCCGTTTAAGCTTACCACTAATTTCTCTTTATATGCATTACCTCTCGATCATTCCAGATGAAATCTGAGTTACCACCCTATGATGGAACTATCTAGAATTTAGAAATTGAGTGAAGCTTTAGCCGATGTATTTCCATCTAATGTCATCATTACCTTTCACTATACATACTTCAAATGATTGGTATGTTAAGAGATCACGTTTCTCTTGGGGTGGGCAATGCTGGGGACTAATAAAGATCAGAATGGAAACATGAAGCGAAGATTATAGCCGTCCTTTGCCTTAACAACTCTTATTGCCTAGAGATCTTATCATTGCCATCACCAGCTGTTCTTAATGATGAAAATGATAAGACCTAGAGTTGTTAATACATAATTACTATTAATCATTTCAGCTCGTTGAGGTAGAGTATTAATATTAGCTAAGTTGTGCTAATATTCCTAATATACGGGGTGTGATATTAATGTGTATAAGGGCATTGAAAAAACTAAAAATTTTGTTAGTGTGCTATCAAAAACTAACCTGTGAAATCTACTAAACCTACTAGATGTTATTATCTTTATTTGGACCTGTAATTATTAATGTTATTTTGCGCATTTTATGCACTTATGATGTTTAACAGTGTATTATTAGTTTTTGTCTTACAAGATTAATTTAAAGATTATAAGTTACAATGTTAAAGTGTTATTTGATTATTATGCTATGAATGCTGTTTATCAAGATATATCTTTCAAATGTAGAGTTTTTAACCATATTATCATTGCCCTTATATCTACCTGACCTATGGCTGTTAGCTTATATATATTGGTCCATTATAACATATCCATTTGCACCTTGGTTAGCTAACATATCTGCTTCCGAATTGCCTTCCCTGTAAATATGACTGATTTCATATTTGGGTATTTTCTCTAGAATTTGATTGATTTCTTCTAATTTTGAATTAAGGGTCCAATTTGGTGTTTTTTTGGATTGAATGGCGTTTATGATAATCTATGAATCTCCTTCTATGATAACTTTTGAGATGTTGAGATTCTTGCATATTTTTAGTCCTTCTAGTGCAACTTTACATTCTGCCATGTTGTTCGTGGTTGGATTGATGGGCATGGAGAACTTGGCTACAATCTCCGCCTTCCAATTTCTGATTAACCCCCCTATTCCTGCAACCCCTAGATTTCCCTTAGATGCACCATCAAAGTTAAGTTTATACCATCCCTCCTTTGGAGGATTCCATCTACATGCAGCTCTATCTGCTTTTGATTTGGTACCCCCTTTGCCATATAAGGGTGGAATGTCCAATTTTGGTCATGTAGTTCTAATCTTGTTGTCCCATCTTTTAAAAGAATCTTCATAGCTAAGTTGATTTCTTAGTTTATTGTTGATGATTTCCACAATAGATGATTCAATTTTATTGGTTATTGAATTCCACTCTAATTTTTGGCCAGTAAAGATTCTTCTATTTCATTCTTTCCAGATTTCCCATGCTAAAATTGATGGGGAAATGGTCCATATATCTTTATATAAATTGTCTTTATACAGGGTTGGCCATGCTTTAAGGGTGCTTAGAAGATCAGAGTGTAGGGTGGATTTCCACGCAAGACATTGGTGTAACCAATTCCAACATCTTTGAGTGAAAGGGCAGTTGAGGAGAATGTGATTGACATCCTCTAAATGATTCTCACACAATGGACATCTGGATGGCCCTTCAAAACCTAGTTTAATGATTCTATTCACGGTTAAGATTTTATTTTGCATAGTAGCCCATAAAAACATGTCGGCTTTAGGAAGACAAGTTTTATGCCAGCAAAGGTTCAGAGGTATGTCTATATTATCCATGTTTTGCTCCAGAATAATGGAATTATAGCCTTCCTTAACTGAGTAATTTCCATTTTTTGAGCCAGCCCAGATTAATCTGTCTGATCTAGTTTTATGAGCAATCTCTCTATCATTTAGAATGCCCAAAAGTTTCTCTTTCTCATGGTGTTCAATGTTCAGGTCCTCTAGCTTATGCCACAATGATTCTCCTTCCTTGCATATATAATCCTTAAGATAAAAGCCTATAGATTTTTTGCAATCTTCCATAAAATCCTGGGAGAAGCCCAGTTTATTAAGTGGGGGGAGGCCAGCCAACGAATCATCCCAGAAAAGTGCTTGGTCACTTACACCTACATCTCATGTTAGATATTTGCTAATAATCCCTCTACAATCTTTTATAAAATTCCAGATTCGAGAACCCTATACGTGAGACTGAGTTCTTAAGATATTGATAGGATCCGCATCAATGATATATTTTTGCAATAAAATTGAGGCCCACTTACTATTCGATTCCTTATACATTCTCCAAATAAGTTTAGCCCCTAATGCTTGATTCTGCCATTGAAGGTTTTTAATGCCAAGGCCTCCTTTGATAATTGGTTTACATAAGGTATCCCATTTAATAAGGGCTAGTTTCTTATCTTCCGCTGGGCCTTGCCAATAAAAGTCCCTTAACATTTTATCTAGACTCTTTTTAACATTAGTCGGGAGGGGGAGAACTGACATATGATACATAGGAATGGCAGAAAGAACTAATTTAATCATTGTTGATCTACATGCTTTTGTGAGCCATCTACCTTTCCACGAGCTCTTTTTTTTTTTTGTACTTTAGTAAGCACTTGTTGCCAAAGCTTGGAAGATAGAAGACCTTTATCCAAATCTATGCCCAAATATTTGTAGGGGAATTTCCCCACTTTATACCCCATTAAATTACATATTTCCTTTTCTACTTTTGAGGGGGTATTAATAAAGAATATTTCTAATTTAGAGGGGTTGACTTGTTGCCCCGAAGCTTTCATATAAAGGATTAGGATGTCTTTGAAAGCTTTAGCTTCCTGATAGTTAGCGCTGCCTGGCAAGATCGTATCATCTGCAAACTATTGGTGAGTAATGTTAGGAACATTTTCTGATGCCTTTAAGCTTGTGATTTTACCTTCCATTTGTTTCTTTGTTATCATTCTTCCTAAAGCTTCTGCCATAATTACGTAGAGGAAAGGAGATATAGGATCTCCTTGCCTAATGCCTCTAGAAATGCTAAAAAAACCTTCCGGGGTGCCATTAATAAGTATCGAGACTTTATGGGTAGATATACAGTTGAAAATAAGATTGATGCACTGTTTAGAGAAGCCAAAGGCTTCCATGCACTTGTAGAGGAATCTCCAATCCAGTTTGTCGTATGCTTTTTGGATGTCAATTTTAATAAGCATACTTGGATCCTTCATTATTTGTGCAGAGTGAACTATTTCTTGAGCTATAATTATCCCATCCAGGATCGACCTATCTGCAACAAACCCCGTCTGTTCTTTCGAGATTATATGAGGGAGGAGCGTTTTAAGTCTATTCGCTAAACATTTTGAAAGAATCTTATAAATGGTGTTACACAGAGATATAGGTCTATAATCCCTTGGATCCGTACATTCATCTTTTTTGGGGATTAATGTGAAAAATGTATTATTAATTTCGTTTAACAATGTGCCCGAGTTTTTGGTAGCTTCTATTGCTTGCCACACCTCCTCCCCTACAAAGTGCCAACATTTTTGGAAAAAGCCTGCTTGAAACCCGTCTGGGCCCGGAGCTTTATCTGGATGAAGTTGGAAAACTGCTGATTTGACTTCCTCTAAGGTTAATTTACTATTAATCATCTTGTTGTCAGCATTCGAAATTAGCTTAGGGATAGCTTTTAACATTTCATTTTGAGCTTTAAGGTCAGTCGCTTCTATTTTATTGAGAAGGTTTTGGTAGAATTATGTAAGTACGGCTGATATCTGGGTGGGGTCCTCAGTGACATGACCCTCGTTATTCTTGATTTTAGAGATTCTATTAATGCTTCTTTTAAAATTAGTGGTGTTATGGAAGAATTTTGTGTTGCTATCCCCTTCCTTAAGCCAGGATTCCCTCAATTTCTGTTTCCAGAAAATCTCTTCTTTAAGGAGAATTACATTATATTTAGCCATTAATTCTTTTTCTTTGTGATAGCTACATTCGTTCATACCTTGTTCTATTATTGTATTATTAAGGTAAGCTAGATCTTGTTCTATCTACGCTTTTTCTTTAAAGATGTTCTTGAATTTATTATTGTTCCATTCTAATGCTTTATTTTAAAAAAAAGAGAGATTACTCTTATTATCTTGATGAACTATAAAAATTTTCTAAATAATTTGATTTAACTAATATAAAAATATTTTATGATAAAAGGAAAAATATAACATGAGTAGTTTGAGTAATATTTTTTGTTGTGTAAGTTTTAACTACATTTAATATTTTTTATTTATATTAATATTATGAGTCTTATTAGTTCTTGCCTACGTCAAGTAAACTTATGCATCCGTTAGGTTGCTCATATGCAATTTCTTTGATTAATAAAATTTTAGAATTTATCCAATCCTAAAGTATGTAATATAGTTTGTTATTTTTATTTATTCTTAAAGTTAGAAAATGGCTATTTATTTGATCTTGTATTGGCTCTCACCAAAAAAGGTAAGCATAAAAATTAATTTTCAAAATCAAAATTAGAAGGAAATTAAAAAAATCAAAGTATAGAGGAGTGGTTTTGGCACAAATATCATGGAATGAAAGGTTGTCTGTCCCTTTGCAATTAAATGTGCATTAATAAAAGACTTGTACGAATTCTTATCTGGATCATTCGCTGCATTTTCTTTTATCAATTATTTAAACAACACACCATTTTCACGATGTCTCCATTTCAAAATTCATGTTCTTGAGAATAATGACCACTTGTGGCTCTTGATGGAGCTCTTCTCTTGCAGAGATCTTTTTTAATGGGAAAATATTGCAAAAAATATTTTCTATTATTATTGTTGCTTTGTTTCTAGATTTTTGTATTTCATTAACCCATTTGGGAACATTAACTGTAACTAATTGGGTCTTTTTTCATCCTGTTGATAGGCATGAGTAGAAGAAGAGGGAAAATATTTATCATCGATAAGATTTTCTTTTATTTGAGCTTTTGGATGTTTATTAATTTTGTGAACAACCAACACCTTCTATGTTATTTGGGGCTTTTGCTATCTTCCTGGTATTTTTTAAAGATTAACTCTGTAAACCGTTAATATTGTATGCATTATTTGGGAATTTTAGATATTTTCAAAGAACAATTTTTTTGTTGTTGTTGAGTTAAAACTCTAAGGTACCTTCTTTCAAGCTTCTTTACAGTTGAATGTTGTTTGTCCAAAAGAATTCTGGGATCAATGTCATATGGGCTAAAAGTAAACAACCATAGCTCGTAAAAACTCTTACACAATTAGATACAAATCAAATCTTCAATCTTTCAGTCCTCTTCTCCTAACAAGGGTTTCGTAGAAACCCTTGTTAGGAGGTAAAAACTGCGGTGGGGATGACACCCACAAATTCTTCACTACTACAGTAAATAAAGTATGCTGGTTAAGGATACAATCGTTGATCACTTCTAATGATCTTACCTTATTAGGATGAACAAAAGATGGACTAGATCTACTTGGTTAAAGGATTTCAACAACACAAAGTATGTGTGTACTTGGTTAAGAGATTTACAACAAGAACTGTTAAGTCCACTCTATGAAGAGATTTTGATTTGCTACAATGGTTAAATTGATAACAGTAAAGTATCTGTAAAATGACAACTAATATTTGTCTGATTCAGATATGTGAAATAAGAAATAGATATCACCTCAATGTGATGTATATGTCCTTATGTCCTACTCAGTAGCCTTATATGTATTCTGATAAACTGATCATAAAACTCTGTGTCTGATCTCCTGATGTCCTTGGTGCGACTACTGCTTCATGATACTTGTTCATAATGAAATCTTTACAATTATATATCAAACTGTCTTGACCTAATTAGGGTTTACATCATCTTAGTAAACCTAAGATCCACGGTATACAAGAATAACCTAGATCTACCATTACATAGGAATCATCACAAAAGTTAATGATTACATCCATATTAAATATGTCTTGATCTTGGTAAACCATTTATATGATTGGTGTAAACCATTTGCATAGATATATGTGCCATTCCTGATTACTATGTCATTTCCTGGATAACTCGGTAGTCACTACATTTGTTGTTCAGTAAATTACTGATGCTTGGTGTGTATGAATTCTCGGTGATTAGTAGCTCGGTACTTGGTAAATTCTTGACGCTCGGTAAGTGTGCTCAGTCAAACCTATATTCGGTGATCTTGAAGTTCTGCCTTGTCTTTGCTTGGTGTAAAGGCTTTGTCTATTTGACCGAATGACTTTTTGTCTCCTTATACTAGCCTTTAACAACTAAATTACTTATTGATACTAATGAAAATTGATTAATGCTCAAATAAAGATAACACAATGATCTGGTCCAAATCACTTACCTTGACGAATTCAACCATTCCTTCTCCTCCTCCTCCTTGACAAGGATCAATAATCAATGAATCAAAGCTATAGCCAACCTAGGAGGTGGGGACATTACAGAAAAAGAACAGATCATCGATTTTAATTGCTCAAAATTGCAATTATAGGTGAGGATTAGCAACCATCAGTTTACTTGACTGAATAAATTATAATTCTAACATTTTTGTTGACTATAAATTATATTGATTGATATTTGTTTAGAATTATCCATGAAAAAAATTCAATGTAGAATATACTTTAAAAAAAATGTTATTTTAGAGGACTTGATAAAAGATGAAGTTCACTGACCCCAAGTGCTTTGGGCTATTTTCAAGTGTCAAAACTGTGCTTTCTTGAACCCATCATTGCTACCACGTCTAAATACAATTTCCACTATGTGTGCAGTTGGGATTCTCCATTCATATTCCAGATCTACCTTTTTCTTTATTGCCATTTTAATGTAGAGGAGGAATAATTCACCACGGGAAAAAAATGGGTTCTACAATGCCGCCTTTAACATTTCCACCTCTTCTTAAAGCTTTAGTGAGATAACATTGCAGTGTTTCTTGCCATTGCACTTTCTTGAAATAAGCTCTTTGAAATGCTCTGGGTAGGTGTCAAATGTGATTAAAAGTATAATGCTTAGTCCCTATAGCAAGAAGCTATAACCTGATTGCAAGAGATCCTGTCTAATGCTTTTGATCTTGCATGCAGTCTTGTGATTTCAAAGTGTTAAAGTGATGTGATCTGGTAATATTCTAAAGATAAAATGAACCTTTGTTACACATTTATGAATTTCTAACATCATATTTATACCTTAGCTGAAGTTATTCAACTTACTCTGGCGAAATGATTCCACATTAGGATGCCATTGAATATTTTCAAAATAGCCCTAAAGAAGGAGAGTGAACTGGTAGACCTATGAATAAGCACTCTGTCTCATTTCTCAACAACCAAATTCCCAAACCTTTGAACATATGGGAACTCTGTAGACAAAGAATGCCTTCCTGCAAGTGAAAATGTTCTCAAATATGTCTACAGACAACAACCACAAAACCTTCTTCAAGATATTGAGGACCTTAGGTTTGGACAAATCCCTTATGGTTTCTGCAACCTACCATAAGGTAACTAACTTTTCTCTCAACACCAAAAATATATATCAATTTTAAAAGCATCCTCTTGTATAAAACACTGTGACAAAGATCTTGATAAAAATTAGCATTTATGATAACATGTTTTACCTGAAACTATCTGCATGTGGAATGCTAGGCATTCAACTTCACTACCCTAATTTAACTACTTATATGATCCTAGAGAACATTACAATCTAATGCATTGCAAGAAAAGAACTCTCAAATATAAAAGTGATTAAACTAAAACTTGAAAAGAGAAAATTTAGGACATATTGTACAATAGTTATAGCCTCTAATTGGAAACAACTGAAGCTGCAAAAATAATGGTTCTTTGCAGAGACTCCATCATTTGTCTCTCGATGTAATTTGCAGATGATGATAATTCATATCTATTAGTTTGACTTTTTAAAGATCATATATAACCTACTAAACAAGTTTTTTGATTTTATAAAGGAATTCCAACAGATAAGACATTGGTCTATGGTGACAGATCAGGGAGGTACTGTACACTTTCCATGTATCCTCGCTAGGGTTCAGGGATAGTTTTTGACTATTTTTTGGGCTGACATGTTGTAATCGAGTCTAACCCTAAAGATGAAAAAAAAGGCTTGTATAAAATGGCTTAGGGTTAGGGATTTCATCATGTATGTTTTAGTATCTTCTTGTTGCGGTATTGAGCTGTAAGGGGATTGTGGATTGTAATCAGGTTGTAATCACTTGGGTAATAAGAATATTGGACTCGTTGTTGGTGGACGTAGCTTAGGGATTGAGTCAACCACATTAAATCTTTGTGTCTTGTTTTCTCTTGTATGTAGTTTATTATTTTTTGATATAGGTTATATTTGCATGTAATTGTTAAATTCCTGTTTGCTAATCCTAACAAGGGGTATCCGAGCGAGGTTGTTTTTCAATTATCCTCTGCAGAAAGGTCTCATAGTTGAGTGGGAGTCTCCTGGTTGAGTGGAATTAATGGAAGATGAGGGTGGGTTAACCCACAATAGTGGGTTACACATTTTTGCCTGAACGGACATTGAACTCTACATTTTGAAAAAAACTTTTAGATTCGAATGCATATTGTCGTTAAACCGTTGAAAATCAGAAGATGAAGTAAATTAGAGTCTTTTAGGATTTTCTATCTATATTCTAAATATATTTTTTATTTTTTATTTTGAATTGATTTGAATGGATTTTTCTTTCTCCCACAAAAATTGGTATGTTGCTAGAAATGTCATTTTCAAAGAGTTACAGTGTTTTCATAGAGCATAATTTTTTTTATAAAATAGATATCATTGTGATTCTTTCGAATTTAGTTTTGTAACATCCATACAGAGGGCATGCAATTGTTTTGATGATATTATCATTATTATTTCATATTTTATTAACATTTTAAGTTGACTAAACCGTAATTTTGATATACCTTAACAACATAGCTTTTATCTTGTCGTGTATTTGTCCAAGTTTTTTTAATAGAAAGAGAACTTCAATACCAAGGGCATAGATATTTTTTAGAATTTTTTTTCTCTCATTAACTATTTTTCCATAAACATCAAACATAGAGGTAGACATATGGTGAAATATCTATGTTTAGTAAAACTAAGAATACAAAGTCATAATAAACTCAATATATATTAACATTATAATCATTGGAAATATTTTTCTTAGTAGTACCTTACGACATAGATAGGTTTATCAGATGGATTCATTTGATTTTCCAAAAGATATAGTTGAAGTGATTTTTTGTCAGCAATTTAATGGGTGCGAAGGAGACTCCATTGTAGGTATGAATGAGGAGTATAGATGTTATATTAATGTTTTTTTTTTATCTAAGAGGCTTTGAGCTAACCATTTGTAATTAATTCTTTCAAATGGAACCTCTCAAGGCTTAAATCATCCTATTTTATTAAAAATGTGTTATTTCAGCAAAAATCAGCATGTCTAAAAAAGTGTAACCCACTATTGTGGGGTCACCCGGGTAAGTTGAAGGTTAACAAGTTTAATGGGCAGAACTTTCAGTTATGGAAAATGAAAATGGAGGACTATCTCTATCAGAAGGATCTATGACAACCATTGGAAGGAAAATCCAAGAAATCGACAACAATGACTTCTATTCATATTGTGGCTGCTGAAGACTTGCATTTAGAGAAGCTTGATGTTAAAACAACTTTTCTTCATGGTGATTTGGACAAAGAAATATATATAGCACAACCATAGGGATTTGGGGTCAAAGGTAAGGAGCACTTTGTGTGTAGATTGAAGAAAATTTTATATGGCTTGAAGCAAGAACCTCGGCAATGGTATCTTAAATTTGAAATTTTTATGCATGAGCATGGATATACTAGGTGTCATTTAGATGACTGTGTTTATTTTAAGAGGTTGGATGATGATAGCTACATTATTTTAAATTTATATGTTGATGATATGCTTGTACCTGGGTCTAACATGGATCACATTAAGGGATTAAAACAATAGTTAGCACACTCATTTGCTATGAAGATTTGGAGGTAGCAAAACAAATCCTTGGTATGATAATATGTAGAGATAGAAATCGCAAGAAATTGACTCTATCTCAGGCTGCTTATATTGAGAAGGTGTTGCAACATTTCTCTATGGAGAATGCCAAAGCTGTCAGCACACCTTTGCCTAGTCATTTAAAATTGACTAAGGAGATGTGTCCAAAGATACCTGAAGAGGAGACTAAAATGTCCAAGCTACCTTATGCTTTAGCTGTAGGAAGTTTAATGCATGCTATGATATGTACTCAACCAGATATTGCACATGTAGTGGGAGATTTTTGTTTAGCATGGAGCCTGATTAGTCACCAAGTGAGAGATTGTTGGTCTATGGTGATTGATTAGGGAAGTATTGTACACTTTCCATGTATCCTCGCTGGGGTTCGGACTAGTTTTTGGCTATTGTTTGGGCTGACATGTTGTAACTGATTCTAACCCTAAAGCGGCAAAAAAAAAGGCTTGTATAAAAATGGCTTAGGGTTAGGGATTTCATCATGTATGTTTTAGCAACTTCTTGCGGTGGTATTGAGCTGTAAGGGGATTACAGATTGTAATCACTAGATAATAAGAATATTGGACTCACTATTGGTAGATGTAGCCTAGGGATTGGGTGAACCACATTAAGTCTTTTGTCTTGTGTTCTCTTTTGTGTAGTTTATTATTTTTTGATATAGGTTATATTTGCATGTAATTGTTAAATTGTTGTCTACTAATCCTAACACAAGAGGCTCTGGTCCATTTTCCAATGTCTCCAAACACCCTCCACACAATGTTTCTAGGCAAGAAAGCTTTCACCAATTGCTTGCTTTGAAACCATTTTGATAGGCATGCATGCGAACTATAGATGGATAGACAATATACGTGAGTTTTCTTGAAATTGCCACATTTCATTGAACAAATTATTCAATACATTAAAAAAGATAATTAGTGAAGTAGAATTAGATATTATTAGTTTTTAATATAATTTTGGCTCAATTTAGTTTTAAACAGACATAAAATTCTAAAATTCTAAATGCCTTATAAATAGTTTAAAAATGTTCTCCAAAAATTACTTGCTAAAAATTGAATATAAAATAATTGAAACAAAATTATATAAATATGTGAACTCCTAACCCAAAAATATCAATTGCTAAAAACATATAAAATCAAGTAGCTTAAAAATCATTTAATGTTTAGAAACATTCTTCTAATAAAAACAACTAAATACCGAAACCTTAAAACACCTTATAAATATGGAGAAATCCTCCCAATACAACCTACTCGATAGAACACAAAGATTTTAAAATTAAAAAAATAATGTAAATATAAAAAACTCCCCCATTGAATAACCTACTTAAACAGTTAAATTTCAAAATTCTGAAACTTTAAAACAATATTTTTGTAAATGCCTTAATTTTATTTTACGGTAAGCGGTTGCATGAAATTTCTCCTCATTATTGATTGTTTCTTTATTGCTATTGTTTCTTTTTGTATTGATCCAAGATTCTATGCTGGATAAGCAACTCCAAAGTTTAGATATAATTATATTAGGAAGAGTAGAACTTGCAATTCGTTATCTTTCATATTAAATATTATTTTAATATGCAATGTCTTGTTGATTTGGGATTGCTGAATATTCAGAGTTCTACATTTGAGTGTGGAAATTGGCTATTGTGTTTCTAAGTTGTTGTCTCTTTCCTTTTCTAAAAAAATGTCAATTATCTTCTTATTTTTTAATATTTTTCATTTCATTAAAAATTTACATTTAAACTTTAAACTTTAATTTTTTTTCTATATGGGTATGTGCAGGATCATGGTATACCAAACTATGGCCTTAAGTGGCAATGAAAAATTAGAAAATCAGGGTTAGTCAAATTGACATAAAATGTTCAACATCTTATGAACCTTATGTGAAAAAGTTGTAATAGTAGAATTTGTAGGAAATTGAATGTAGTTTCTAAACTACTAGCCCTTGTTTGAAATTTTTTTTGTCTAATTGTTCAAAATTTTAGATTTCAATGCAGTACTACGAAAATTTCAGGGAAAAGATAAAGAGTATGTGTATGTATGACCACCTTAATCATAATCAAATGATGATATATTTTCTCAAGATTCTAGATATAAGTAGTAGACTCATGCTTGGATGTGACACATATTTTTTTGTAATTTTTGGTCAAATAAATAATTAATTATGAATTTTCTGATACAACTTTTTCAGAATAAAAAAACTCTCGTGTTTGACCACCTTAACTAATTCAAAATTTTACCAAATTCAAAGCTTTTTTTTTCTTTTTCTTATAGTAGCCGAAGCATAGAATGTGACGCATGTTTCAGATTTCAAAAAGATTAAACGGTTTGAAAGTTATAGTTATTTTTCAATCAGTATGACAGTTACAACTTTAAAGATAACTCAATTGAAAAATAAGTAATAATTACTTACAAAACTCAAAATTTGACAGCAATTATATCGATGGAAAGCTCATAATGTCTTTAAGAAACCCTTTTCATTTCATCAATTTCGGGTGAAAAAATAGTTGTCAGCTACATGGTTAAAGTCTCAGTATCAAGAACTATCTCCTGAAACACGTCTAAAGGGTTGACCACCCACGTTTGGTAATGCCGAAGGAAATACCAAGCCTAATCAGATATTCGATAATATCGGATATCCGATAAAGCCTGCCTATTTTGAAATTTCAAATACCCCACTTTTCCCAAATTCAAGTTTCATAATAAATTTATTTTTTTAATAGTAATATTAATTGTCTTATAAATTAAGTTGTATTATTTTTATGTTAATATTAATTCAAGTTTCATATTAAATTATATTTTTGTTATGTTAATATTAATTTCATTTTAAATATTAATATTAAATAATAATAGCATACCATAAATATTATAATATAAATATTTATATTAATGTATTATATTATTTGATATACAAAATGATTTTGAAAAAATACCTGTACAGTTGATTTGAGGACAGACAGTTTCAGCCCAAATCCTCTTGAAAATATCAAGCACATGATTTTTCTACAGACTCCTTGTAATTTCGATGGTTTGACTATATTGAATAAGTAGATGTCAATGGACTTCACCTCGATTGAATACAATCAATTGATTTTGTAACTCTCGAAAATAAATTTCACATAGTTGAAGAACCATCGTACACTCATCATCTATTCTAGAAATTAACAGTGGCATAAAAATTGATGTAAGAACATTTAAGGTACATTGTCCACAAAAAGGTATATGAAACCTTTAAATATACATTAAAAAGTGGAGGTAAAGGCCCTAGATGTGTGTGTGTGTGTGAGAGAGAGAGAGAGATAGAGAGAGGGGTCATGAGGACTTCCTAGGGGTCCTAACGCGTGATAAGGGGTACTAGGACACCTAGGAAGTCCCCATGGTCCCTTTTGACACATTAGATCCCTCAAATGTGTCCTCAGGGGTCGTAGGACCCCTTAAGACACACTTGACCATTCAAATGTGTCAGAGGGGTCATTAGGACTTCCTAGGTGTCCAAGTAGCCCTTACCACGCATTAGGACCCCTAGGAATTCCCCATAACCCCTTTCGACACATTCGAACCCTCAACTGTGTCCTAAGGGGTCCTACGACCCCTTAAGACACACTTGAGCATTCCAATGTGTCGAAAGGGGTCATTGGGACTTCCTAGGTGTCCTAGTATGACTTATCTCATGTTAGGACCCCTAAGAAGTCCCCATGACCACTTTTGACACATCAGAATGCTCAAGTGTGTCCTAAGTGGTCGTAGGACCCCTTAGGGCACACTTGAGCATTCCGATGTGTCAAAAGGGGTCATGGGGACTTCCTAGGGGTCCTAACACGTGATAAGACATACTAGGACACCTCAAAAGTCCCCATGGCCCCTTTCAAAACATTAGAACCTTCAAGTGTGTTCTAAGGGTCCTACGACCCCTTAGGACACACTTGAGGGTTCCCATGTGTCGAAAGGGGTCATGAAGACTTCCTAGGGGTCCTAGTATGCTTTATCACGCATTAGGACCCCTAGGAAGTCCTCATGACCCCTTTCAACACATTGGAACCCTCAACTATGTCCTAAGGGATCGTAGGACCCCTTAGAACACACTTGAGCATTCCAATGTGTCAAAAGGGGTCATGGGGACTTCCTAGGGGTCCTAACGTGTGATAAGTGGTACTAGGACACCTAGGAAGTCCTAATGACCCCTTTTGATGCATTAGAACCCTCAAGTGTGTCCTAAGGGGTTGTAGGACCCCTTAGGACACACTTGAGCATTCCAATGTGTCAAAAGGGGTCATTGGGACTTCCTAGGGGTCATAACGCATGATAAGAGGTACTAGGACACCTAGGAAGTCCCAATGACCCCTTTCAACACATTAGAATCCTCAAGTGTGTCCTAAGGAGTCCTACAGCCCCTCCAGACACACTTGAGCACTCAAATGTGTCGAAAGGGGTCATGAGGACTTCCTAAGGGTCCTAGTATGCTTTATCACGCATTAGGACCCCTAGGAAGTCCTCATGACCCCTTTCGACACATTGGAACCCTCAAGTGTGTCCTAAGGGGTCCTAGGACTCCTTATGACACACTTGAGGGTTCCAATGTGTCAAAAGGGGTCATGGAGACTTTCGAGGTGTCCGAGTACACCTTATCACGTGTTAGGACCCCTAGGAAGTCCTCATGACCCCTTTTGACACATTGGAATGCTCAAGTGTGTCCTAAGGGGTCCAATGTGTCAAAAGGGGTCATGAGGACTTCCTAGGGGTCCTAACATGTGATAAGGTGTACTCGGACACCTCGGAAGTCTCCATGACCCCTTTTGACACATTGGAACCCTCAAGTGTGTCCTAAGGGGTCCTACAACCCCTTAGGACACACTTGAGGGTTCCAATGTGTCAAAAGGGGTCATAAGGACTTCCTAGGGGTACTAATACACTTTATCACACGTTAGGACCCCTCAAAAGTTTTAATGACCCCTTTTGACACATTGGAATGCTCAAGTGTGTCCTAAGGGGTCCTACGACCCCTTAGGAAACACTTGAGCATTCCAATGTGTCAAAAGGGGTCATGGGGACTTCCTAGGGGTCCTAACATGTGATAAGGCATATTAGGACACCTTGGAAGACTGCATGACTCCAACCCTCAAGTGTGTCCTACGACCCCTTAGGACACGCTTGAGGGTTCCAATGTGTTGAAAGGGGTCATGAGGACTTCCTAGGGGTCCTAATACACTTTATCATGTTTTAGGACCCTAGGAAGCCCTCATGACCCCTTTCGACACATTGGAACCCTCAACTATGTCCTAAGGGCTCGTAGGACCCTTTAGAACACACTTGAGCATTCCAATGTGTCAAAAGGGGTCATGGGGACTTCCTAGGGGTCCTAACAAATGATAAGGGGTACTAGGACACCTAGGAAGTCCTAATTACCCCTTTCAAAACATTAGAACCCTCAAGTGTGTCCTAAGGGGTTGTAGGAACCCTTAGGACACACTTGAGCATTCCAATGTGTCAAAAGGGGTCATGGGGACTTCCTAGGGGTCCTAATGTGTGATAAGGGGTACTAGGACACCTAGGAAGTCCCAATGAACCATTTCAACACATTAGAACCCTCAAGTGTGTCCTAAGGGGTCCTACAACCCCTCTAGACACACTTGAGCATTCAAATGTGTCGAAAGGGGTCATGAGGACTTCCTTGGTGTCCTAGTACACTTTATCACAAGCTAGGTCCCCTAGGAAGTCCTCATGACCCCTTTCAACACATTGGAACCCTCTAGTGTGTCCTAAGGGGTCGTAGGACCCCTAAGGACACACTTGAGAATTCAAATGTGTCGAAAGGGGTCATGAGGACTTCCTAGGGGTCCTAGTATGCTTTATCACGTGTTAGGACCCCTACACTAATACATTTGGGGTGAAATTGCGACGGCCATTTGCGACGGCAGGCAAATGTCATGCGGTTTTGCCCTTTTTTTTTCAAATATAGCCCGACACCATCGTAATTTGTGACGACAATACATTTGTCACTGTCGCAATTGCGACGTTGTCGAGATATAAGCGCAAAATTAAAAAGGAACGTTGTCATGTGTGTTTTCAACAGCGCCGTAACCCTCCGCAAAATCACATCAGGATATAAGGGCAAACAAAATAAGAACATTGTCATTTGTGTTTTCAACAGCGCCGTAACCCTCCGCGAAATCACATCGGGATATAAGGGCAAAAAAAACAAGAACGTTGTCATTTGTGTTTTCAACAATGCCGTAACCCTCCGCGAAATCACAGCTACAATTTCTGAGTACGTTGGGTTTATTTTTCTTTTGTCATTATTATGTAATCTGGTATTCAGCTGTTAGAGAGCTAAAATACCCAGAAATGAGGACATATCTATGTTGAATTTATTGTTAGCGGCTTTGGTTATTTAGAAGTTTAATTTTATTTGTTCATCTTTCAAGCACAAACGTTTTGTGGACCGTAACGTCTTCATTGTTTCGGGTATGCAGTGAAACAACCCTAACTTGCAATTGCGATGTTGTTGGGATATAAGGGCAAAAAAAAAAAGGAACGTTGTCATTTGTGTTTTCAACAGCACCGTAACCCTCCGCGAAATCACATCGGGATATAAGGGCAAAAAAAACAAGAACGTTGTCATTTGTGTTTTCAACAGCGCCGAGAGAGATTCCCTCCGCGAAATCACAGCTACAATTTCTGAGTACGTTGGGTTTATTTTTCTTTTGTCATTATTATGTAATCTGGTATTCAGCTGTTAGAGAGCTAAAATACCCAGAAATGAGGACATATCTGTGTTGAATTTATTGTTAGCGGCTTTGGTTATTTAGAAGTTTAATTTTATTTGTTCATCTTTCAAGCACAAACGTTTTGTGGACTGTAATGTCTTCATTGTTTCGGGTATGCAATGAAACAGCCCTAACTTGCGACTACCTTCACGGTACTTGTGTACATTATCATGTTGTCTTTACAGTGACTGTCCTCATTCAAGTGGCAATTACACAAGGGACAGTCACTGTGAGATGTCCTCATTTGTGACAAGGACAGTCACACTTAGGACATCTCATAGTGATATTCCCTTGTGTAATTTCCACTTGAATGTATTGCTATTGAACCACATTAATGCTTTTCTTCTTCAACAAATGAGGACAGTCACTGTAAAGACAACATGATAATGTACACAATTACCAAAAAATGATCTTGTTAATTGATGTAACACTTTGTCTTGCTCACTCCCTATCCTTCACTAGGGTCTCTTTAGGCCAATGTTTTGACTTGATAGGGTACTTAACTATCCCTACACTCTTTAGGTATCTCTACCCAAGATCCCACTCCTTCAACTAGTGCACACCAACAAGAAATACAACGAACTCTGCTCAATACCAATCTAGCTACTAGGACACTCCTAGTCTTGTCTTCACAAATTGAAACACATTCAACTAGAACTTTACTCCATGGAGAGGCTGGCCACTAGGACCTCTATTGGTTTCAATATTACTCCTTCACCTATACTTTTCATCAGTACTTCAATCCGGTTCATCAAACCATGCCAATTGCACCCAAAAATAGGCTGCTAGCAATTAGGCCTTTGTCAAGCCTTTTTGTTTATATTAAGCCACCTAAAGGGCTTAGGATTCAGATGCCCTTTATTGAGAACTCCAAGATATCTAAGGTCTTCTCCTCCTAGATTTTTTGTACACCAACTGCTACAGCCATGCCTGAAAACAAGTATTTTGACACAACTTGGACAGTCTGACTAAGAGTTTGTTTTCTTAGCAGCCAAAGAAACTCACCCAATCTTCTAATTTGACTTGGGGCTTCTTTAGATGTGTGTCTACCTCTCCATGAGATTTTAGTTGAAGCAACCAATGCATTCAACTTGTAATCTTCTTGTAATGATTTGTCATCCCTAACTGTGCTCAACTGACTCACCTAGGACATCATTGCAAACATAGAAAATGAGCTTCCCAGGGCCCCTCCTTCCAAACATATAGTACATGGAGTCTCCTCACCCATTCCAAGAGCCCGTACAAAATTGACAATGGAATGATGAGCTAAGACTCCATTTGTTCAACCTGCCTGGTTCAAACCAATGATAGGGTACTTAACAAAAGAATTAACAAACTAGTTGGAATGCTTCAAAACTCAAAAAAAACACAACACAGAATAAAAAAACAACTTGTACTAACTTTTCCAATAGACACTGCGAGCTATCTAATCCATTAATCAACTGAAAACAAAGAAACAAAAAAACTCAAGAATTCACTAAAACCGTGTTACTCTACAAATCTTCTTAATTCCAAATGTTTTTCCCCCCAACCTTTTGCACAGATCGATGGAGGCCTCTTATAGTTGATCTGATGCCTAATTCAATGGTTTCATATAGTTACATAACCATCTTACTCGAAAATGCTCCCTTGCACAAATGTTGTCAATGTTGTGAATGACAACATTGACAACTTGTTACAACCTTTGGGATTTTGGTTCAAAACTTATTGTTCAAACACCATAAGACCCTAACCATGACTTAGTTAGGCTATTTAGACCTCACATAGGCCACTTCTACACTTCTTTGCCCAATTTGACCCCTAAATGCTTCATTCCCACTTTTGCCACAATATTGGTAACTTGGGTACAAATTGGCACTTGCCTTCACAAAGGTCACACATGAGGACATCTCACAGTGGACGATTGTCCCTTGTGTAATTGCCACTTGAATGTATTGCTATTGAACCACATTAATGCTTTTCTTCTTCAACAAATGAGGACAGTCACTCTAAAGACAACATGAGAATGTACACTCACTGTAAGGACAGTCACAAATGAGGACATCTCACAGTGACTGTCCCTTGTGTAATTGCCGCTTGAATGTATTGCTATTGAACCACATTAATGCTTTTCTTCTTCAACAAATGAGGATAGTCACTCTAAAGACAACATGATAATGTACACTCACTGTAAGGATAGTCACAAATGAGGACATCTCACAGTGACTGTCCCTTGTGTAATTGCTGCTTGAATTACACAAGGGACAGTCATTGTGAGATGTCCTCATTTGTGACAAGGACAGTCACACATGAGGACATCTCATAGTGATTGTCCCTTGTGTAATTGCCACTTGAATGTATTGCTATTGAACCACATTAATGCTTTTCTTCTTCAACAAATGAGGACAGTCACTCTAAAGACAACATGATAATGTACACTCACTGTAAGGACAGTCACAAATGAGGACATCTCACAGTGACTGTCCCTTGTGTAATTTCCGCTTGAATTACATAAGGGACAGTCATTGTGAGATGTCCTCATTTGTGACAAGGATAGTCACACATGAGGACATCTCACAGTGATTGTCCCTTGTGTAATTGTCACTTGAATGTATTGCTATTGAACCACATTAATGCTTTTCTTCTTCAACAAATGAGGACAGTCACTCTAAAGACAACATGATAATGTACACTCACTGTAAGGACAGTCACAAATGAGGACATCTCACAGTGACTGTCCCTTGTGTAATTGCCGCTTGAATTACACAAGGGACAGTCATTGTGAGATGTCCTCATTTGTGACAAGGACAGTCACACATGAGGACATCTCACAGTGATTGTCTGTAATGTCCCCTTTTTGGCTAACTTGGAAAATAGGAACAATTACTCCACTTCTCAGACTTACTCTATCAGATACTTACAATTAAACTAAGTAATGGAGGTTACTTAAGATATCAACCGCTATTTCAGATTCAATCACAATATGTGTGCAAGATGATATTGATACCAATATGTTTAATAGCACTGTCGGATATAATGATATGAAATATGCTATGAATATGATGTTTCCTATCACTTATAGTGATAGTATAATGATGGTATGTCTGATATAAACAATATCGATATACAATCAATAAGTATTGCTTACAACAATGTATTTGCTGTGTCTGATATGATGATGTAATTATGCAAATGTGTAATATCGCTATGAGTGATATGTTGCTATTTCAGATTCTGAATTATATGCTTGCAACTTCAAATATTGATGCTGTTTCTGACTATCCTTTCTATCTGTGCAATCATGGTGTTGTCTCTGATCTGCAATGATAAACTTGAAACCAAACTGCCAAAGGCAGATGCTCTATTGAGTATATCCAAATATGGATAAGTAAATAAAGTTCTAATGATGCCTTGAGTGACTGACGAGAATGCATTCTTATATTGTCTTTAACAAATGAAGAGATGCTATGAATGAGACGTGTCTTGTTTCTTCCTCCATGTCCCTTTGTTAATCACACCTTTCCATAATCCGACAGTTCACATAATATTATTTCATTATTTTCTGATCATAGATAACTCCCAGATTGACTCAATATCAAATCTTTTTATGAAGGTAATCTTCCCTAATTGGTAGTGCAACCAGTAGTTAACATCCATTGTGTTTGTATTAGTTTGGTCTAACTATCATTAGTATTTAGTCAATCGATATTAACTCTTGCCTTATCCCATATTGTTATGATGATATCCAATCTTTCTACTCTGATATAAGTCGATATCATTTTCTGATAATTGTCCATTTATTGGTTGATTGCTGGTAATGGAGTTTGATCTTCAAATTGACTTCCATTCCTGTTAATACTTAAGGATACATTGTACTTATTATCCATGACTGATGCCTCATTCATCAATAGCTTGTGATATAATCACTGATGCTTTTGTGTTTCTACAAGATGTGGTTTATCTCAGACAATCGATAATCTTTCAATCCTTTAGTCGATATCCTCCTATGTGGTGTCTATTGATATAGATAGTAGAATTCAATCTAGTTTATGTTATTGTCATGATAACATAGGAAGTGATGGTGCATATTTGCTAGCGGGTCTTCATGTTTGATATTGCTTTATCGGATATGTCATTGTCTAAACTTGTGCAATTAATGATTATTTATAATATATGAATGGTTATCCTTCTTGCTTATCAATACATCTTCTGAAACACATAGCGACCTATCCCTTATTCATATCATGTTGATCTTGACTTCATAGTATTTGGTTCATTAATCATCCTCTCATGGTATCGATGTGTAATGACTAGTGATTGTTGTATCACTTCTTCATTCCTCATCGTGATAGATAATGCAGATGTTTAATGTAGATGTATATCGATTACAGATATTCGATATTGCTTTAAACGTTATTATTATTATTATTATTATTAATGTTATTGTTATTATTAAATATTATAATTAATGATGTTAGTAATATTAATAATATTATAATAAATATTATTATAGTGATAACATATTGTTTTATATTGAGAGGTTTATTAATATTATTTATATATTAAAATTATTATATCAATAATTGATTTAATATTATTACTTAATATATTATTATAATATAATATATATAATTTATTAATAATTATTTATTATTAATTTATATTATAATTATAATCATAATTATATTATTTATTAATATTTTAATATTATTTAATTAACATATTACTTATTATGCTAACTATATATTATTATTATCTTTTGATAATAATTATATATTATTGTTATATACCGTTAATAATAGATTATTATATATCATCTAATCATTTTATTATTATACTAAGTTCAATATGTCACGGCTCATGACATTGTCCCTTGTGTAATTGCCACTTGAATGTATTGCTATTGAACCATATTAATGCTTTTCTTCTTCAACAAATGAGGACAGTCACTCTAAAGACAACATGATAATGTACACTCGTTGTAAGGACAGTCACAAATGAGGACATCTCACAGTGACTGTCCCTTGTGTAATTGCCACTTGAATTACACAAGGGACAGTCATTGTGAGATGTCCTCATTTGTGACAAGGACAGTCACACATGAGGACATCTCACAGTGATTGTCCCTTGTGTAATTGCCACTTGAATGTATTGCTATTCAACCACATTAATGCTTTTCTTCTTCAAAAAATGAGGACAGTCACTCTAAAGACACCATGATAATGTACACTCACTGTAAGGACAGTCACAAATGAGGACATCTCATAGTGACTGTCCCTTGTGTAATTGCCACTTGAATGTATTGCTATTCAGCCACATTAATGCTTTTCTTCTTCAACAAATGAGGATAGTCACTCTAAGGACAACATGATAATGTACACTCACTGTAAGTGTACATTATCATGTTGTATTACAAATGGACCTTATGTTGGTCGGGATATAAGTGCAAAAAAAAAAAGGAACGTTGTCATTTGTGTTTTCAACAGCGCCGAGAGAGATTCCCTCTGCGAAATCAAGCGGGTTATCATTTGTGTTTTGAACAAAGCGGGTTGTCATTTGTGTTTTGAACAGCACCGAGAGAGATTCCCTCCGTGAAATCAAGCGGGTTGTCATTTGTGTTTTCAACAGCGCCGAGAGAGATTCCCTCCGCAAAATCACAGCTACAATTTCTGAGTATGTTGGGTTTATTTTTCTTTTGTCATTATTATTTAATCTGGTATTCAGCTGTTAGAGAGCTAAAATACCCAGAAATGAGGACATATCTGTGTTGAATTTATTGTTAGCGGCTTTGGTTATTTAGAATGCTTCCCCACAATACTTAATTACACAAGGGACAGTCACTGTGAGATGTCCTCATTTGTGACAAGGACAGTCACACATGAGGACATCTCACAGTGACTGTCCCTTGTGTAATTGCCACTTGAATGTATTTCTATTCAACCACATTTATGGGCCCGTTTGGACCACGACACACAGTAGCATCTACAGAGAAGAATATCCTAGGTGTAACAAGTTGTAAGAATATACCAACAGTTCTAAGAAGTTCCCTAGCACGTAGTAGCATCTACAGAGAAGAATATACAACATGAGGGCAGCCACTGTAAAGACAACATGATAATGTACACTCATTGTATGTGTACATTATCATGTTGTCTTTACAGTGACTGACCTCATTCAAGTGGCAATTACACAAGGGACAGTCACTGTGAGATGTCCTCATTTGTGACAAGGACAGTCACACATGAGGATATCTCACAGTGACTGTCCCTTGTGTAAGCCACTTGAATGTATTGCTATTCAACCACATTTATGGGCCCGTTTGGACCACGGCACACAGTAGCATCTACATAGAAGAATATCCCAGGTGTAACAAGTTGTAAGAATATACCAACAGTTCTAAGAAGTTCCCTAGCACATAGTAGCATCTTCTAATTGTCTATACCACTTCACAAGGTATTGTTTGCACACATTGTTTTTGGTTCTTTTGATGACCCTTGTTTTGAAATTGCTATTAGGCCTTGTAGCTTATATGTTTTGATTGCTGGAGAGCTTCTAAAGCTAAGCAAGAAGACCATTGCACGAGTTATAGCCACGCGCTCAGGTTTGAAAATTGTATATTTTTTAATCTAATGTATATTTTAACTAGACTTTTAGCTTATTTTTGCTGTATATTTTAATCTAAAGGGAATCATGGATGTGAACTTGAAAGAATTTTGTACTTAGTTCTTATGGAGAGAATAGTAGTAGTTTACGGTCTAATATCAAATAGAGTTTTCCAATTACAGAAAGTTAATGAATTCTAATAGCTTATATGTTTTGATTGCTGGAGAGCTTCTAGAGCTAAGCAAGAAGACCATTGCACGAGTTATAGCCGTGCGCTCAGGTTTGAAAATTGTATATATTTTAATCTAATATATATTTTAATCCTTTTGCCATGTCATGTAATATGTCTTGCCTTGTAGCTTATATGTTTTGAAATTGCTGTTAGGCCTTGTAGCTTATATGTTTTGATTGCTAGAGAGCTTCTAGAGCTAAGCAAGAAGACCATTGCACTAGTCGTAGCCGCGCGCTCAGGCATGAAAATTGTATATTTTTTAATCTAATGTATATTTTAACTAGACTTTTAAAATATTAAAGGATTTAACTAGGTCTAAGAAGATTTGTGTACTTTTGACAATTTTGCTTAGTCACTGAAAGTTGTAGACCGAAGTTTTCATAGCCCAATTTTTGCTTCCTGCGAAGAACGATCATGTCAAATAATATAAGTGAAGAACAAAATAGGGAGACAATCGCTAGATTGTGGTCTAACTTGAAAAGAAAAGGTGATGGAAAATGTTATTGTCCCTGCAAAATTTGTAAGGGCTTAAACCGTAGAAGATTGCTAATCAAAACAGTTAAGAGACATTGTAGGGAGAATGGTCACATTGAAGGGGGGCATGACTATCATCCACTGGTAAGTTGTTCATTATATCATTTTAACAATTTATATACATATGAAATCACTTGATGATGAGTTGAAGATCATGGTTTATTTATGTTAATCAATTTTATATAGGTTGATCTCCCCAGGGAAGTACATGATATGGAGGAACATGGGGGTGCGAATATCCAAGGTGAAGATAATGATCCCATGGAAGATGACGATCATGCGCCAGAAAACACAATTGAAGATGATGGTATAAATACATTGATCCATGACACATTTAGTCCAAGCGGATCTGATCATGATGATGATGATAGCCTTGATGTACCTCTACTTGAGAAGGCATACGAGCCCCTATACAAAGACTCCCAAACAACTCTTCTCTCTGTTGTATTGTTGTTGTTGAACTTGAAGGTTATGAATGGTTTATCCAACATAACAATGTCACGTATGTTAAGGTATGTCATATATGTCTTTATAGTTAACAAAGGGTGAATAATGTACCACTAATATTGTTTATATTAACAACTTATATTTTTTGCTGTAGATTGATAGGCGAGTTTTTGTTACCACCATCAAATATTCTACCTCGCTCATATCGAGAATTATCTGCTATTATGAAAGATATTGGAATGGAGTATCAAGCAATACATGCTTGTCCCAATGATCATATTATATATTATAAAGAACATGAATTTGCAACACAATGCCCTGTATGTCATACGAGTAGATATCGAACAGATCGAATAACAAAAAAGGTGCCTCACAAGGTTCTTCGTTACATCCCCATTATTCCATGGATGCGACAATTATTCAGGTGTACTAGCTTGGCACAATTTATGGATTACCATGCACGCAATAGAAGTCGAGATGACATTATTCGAATCCCTGCGGATGGTTCGACATTTATGCACATAGAGGAAAAGTGGCAACACTTCAAAGAAGAACCTCGTAATCTCAGGCTTTCATTGGCAGCGGATGGTGTCAATCCATTTGGAGAGATGAGATCTGTTTGCTCGGTGTGGCCTGTTTTTGTTATCAACAATAACATTCCTCCGTGGATGTCAATAAAGAGGGAGCACATTATGTTGGCAATGATTGTTCCAGGTATTTTATCATTTGATAGTTATTAATTTACATGTACTTACAAATCTTACAGTAAAATGGTCACAATAATTATGTAATGTTACTGTTCATTCAAGTAGGTAAATATCAAGTTAAAGATATGAATGTATATATTGAGCCTCTTATTGACGAGTTGGTGGAGTTATGGAGCGGTGTCACTATGTATGACGTGTCTAGACCAATAGGACAAAGACAATTTCAATTCCATGCAATACTTGTATGGACAATACATGATGCCCCAGGGCTAACACATTTTTGTGGTATGTTATAGTGAATTCAAGTTGCGCATGATAATTCTAATTATAAAAGTCAACATATTTAATAATCCAATTATATCATTATCTTGTAGGTCTTCAAACAAAGGGAAAATTTGCATGTCCATTTTGTGGTCCAAAGATGAAATCTCGTCATTCAAAAAGTTTAGGAAAGCATGTGTTTGATGAGTACAGACACTTCCTCCACAGGAATCATAAGTATCGAAGTATGGAAAAACATCTTTTCAATGGGAAAGAAGAGACTACATCAAAGCCACGAAGAATGACACCTCGCCTATGGAAGTTGGAATATAATAGAATTAATCGTCGAGGTAATGTCATTCCACTTAATGGTTTATGTTTGTAATTTATATATTTCTATTGTGATTTTTGTTTACTAATTATGTAATTGATGATCGTGAAGGTCGTCAAGGCACTACTGACAACCTTCCAAAGGGACTAAAAAGCTATCCCAGACAATTTAGTAGGTTGCCCTACTACGAGGACCTACAAATTGTGCATTTGTTTGATCTTATGCATGTTGGAAAGAATATAACAGAGACATTGTGGAAAATACTGGATGGAAGGCGTGACAAAGAAAAAATTGTCAAAATTTGTAATGACATTCATGAATCCAATCATGCACTGAAGAATTTCATTCACTCAAATAGAAATAGACATCAGATTAATATAAGTGCCCTTCCTTGGTTATTAACGGAGCAGCAAAGTGATGCCATAAAAGAAGTCATACGAAAAATTCAATTTCCCACAGGATTTGATGGGAACATAAGCAATCTCATATCAAAGAAAAGTGAATTTGGGCCAGGGCTCAAAATGCATGATTGGCATACTTTCATCAAGGTAAGTTATGTTCTTCTGTATTTACAATATATTCATAAACTACGTGTACTATTCATTATGTTATGTTAGAAAATAATGAAATGATTGGTTTATAATTACTGCAGTACGTGCTACTTCTATCTCTCCCAGAGCACTTCAACAATAACATCAAACAAGTGATATATGATCTTGGAAAATACATGAGGTAAGCAGTAATATCTGTTCAATTTGTTGTATATATTTATTATATTCGCGATTTGTTTTTCTTGCTATGTAATCTATTGTATATTATTTTGTAAAGTCTCGTATTTATATATTTTTTGTGACTTGAATCTCTTAATGTAGGTGGTTGTCATCTAAAGAAATCCATAAAGAAGATATAAACTATTGGAAGAGAAGAATTCCTCATTTATTGTGTGAAATGCAAAAGTGTCTACCTCCAACTTTTTTCAATGCACAAGAACACTACCTCATACACCAAGTTGAGGAGATTGAATTGTGTGGACCTGCACACACTAGGTCAATGTGGATGGTTGAGAGGCACTTGAAATCTTTGAAGGCTTTGGTTCGACAAAGAGCACATCCTGAGGGTTCTATGGTAGAGGGATACATGGTATACCAGACTATGGTGTACATTACTGAATATCTTCCTACGTGTACATTACTGAATATCTTGCAGCAGCATAGGAATTTGAGATCATCAAGAACAAAGAACAAAACAACTGATGAGGGGGGTATTGATGATAACACTGATGCTCCTCTTAGAGCTTACATAGAAAAAAAAATTAGAAAGAGAAAAAAGAAATGATTGTCATCTAAATACCTTAATTGATAATGACTGAATTTTATGTCTCAATGAATTTAATTATGTGCTAATGAATGTTCATGAATTATGTGTTTATTTTCATATTGATGAATGTTGTGTGTTAACGAATCTAATGTGTTAATGAATGTTATCATGTGATATTGATTGAATGTTACATTTTATTAATAATTGAAAGAATGAATGAATGTTAGATGTTAACGGGGAATGTAGAGTGATGTTAGGGGGAGGGGGGTGGGGCCAAATGAGCTTCCACCTTCACGTGGTTGGCCCTGTTTAGTAGAGAATATTAAACTATATTCTCGAAACAAAGTGAAGCTCAATAAGATACTAAATGAGTCAAAATGGTTATCAAGGTCCTCTATCCATAAGATACTTGTAGTCAAAATGGTTATTAGTAAGATACTTGTAGTCAAAATGGTTATCTAGGTCCTCTATCCATTCCATAAGTTCTTCACCATTCAAACTTCCTCCATAACAAGGAATGTGCTCTAGGTTAGTCATGAAGCCTAGCATGGACTCTCTGTCAGATAGAGCCACTATTTCAGAGCCTTTTCTGTGCATTTCCTTCAAGCACTGTACAGTGTACGGATGTGAAAGGGAGGGCAGACCAATGTGGAAGTTAGAGTATTTATATCTTATGCTTTGAGAGTTTATTTGGTAGATTCAAGACACCTTATATCAAAGTTATTCCTTTTTCTTATCTGTTGTTCTGTCAAACCCTCATTTTTTGGGCTATTGCATTCAAATGGCCTTAACTTGCAAATAAACCATAGGATATCCTCTGTTCTTTGTAAAATGCAAGTTAAGGGGGTTTATTTTCATATTTTAAAAGCTTTGGAACAGGATACTAAGCCAGAGAATTTCAAGAGCAAGCCCTAGGTCAAGAATCTCAATGTTCTTGACTAGGAGTTGATGGATTATGCAAGATAAGAGGGTAGCAGCAAGTAAAGGACCTCAAACCTTGTTGAATCTAGATCTTTAGAGCATGGTGGACATCGTCAAACTCTGATCTTGGTTTCATGCACCCATTTTCAATGCCTTGTTTTGGAACCCACACCCAAAGGCATGCATTAGGTCTGCGGACTCAATAAGGACATTGATATGCTGGAGTGGAGTCAAGGTCTGGGAGTTGGAGGATTATTAGAACATCAAAAAGGGTACTCAAAAAACATATAAGTTCATAAGGTCCTTTGTCAAATTGAAGAGTTATTGCTGCAGAACAGGTTTTGGAGACCTACTAGAGTCACTAGGTCTATTTGGACCCGTTTGGACCACGACACACAGTAGCATCTACAGAGAAGAAGTTTGGTATGCAATGGTCTTGAAACCTCCTGAGAAATTCTTGGTATGCATTTGTGTGGTGCAAAAGCTTCGTTGAAAGAGAAAAAGAAGAAAAGAATAGAAATGATTTTTTTTCTTTTTATGTCATATACTGTAACCAGCTACTTATAACTTGCAAAAATTATTATAACCATTTGAAATTGAAACTTAGTTTAATGTGAAACTGAGAACTGCTTTATTAGAGCTTTCTGTGATTTAGATTCAGACATCAAGAACATTGTTTGCCTAATATTGTGATTAATGTTTATTTATTAATATCTCATACTGACAAACAATTGATAATTGTAGGGAAAACGTCATTGGGGGTCTTTGAGGATCCACCAGAAGCCAAGGAGAAAATGTATTCAAATGCTAAAGATGGTGTAACAGTCCTTACAGCTGTTGAACCTTGCTGTGTAGATCATCTCCGATTCTCCAAGTTCAACAGTACTGTGGTATTCCTTTGGATACTTCTAATGGTAAATTTCAGACATCAAGTTCTTTTCGTATGAAACTACTACATTTGTAATCTGTAGTTTTAAACTTTTAGTTTATAAATGTTCATCAGCTTTAGTTCGTATGCTGCCATTTCAAGTATGATTAATGAAGTTACCTTTATCACAGGATGAAAGTGAGCAGTCAGCATACTGGTACGGAGCTGGCAGCATTGATACGGTGACTAGGGCATCGTTTAATGGTGGTATTGTGTTTTCCCGTATTTAGGGCATTGGCCTTTTGAAGCATTGCCTTCATCTTTCTTAAGTCTGAGTTTTAAGTTTGTTTATCTCTCTCAGCGCTGTTGAAAATACAAATGACAACGTTCTTGTTTGTTTTGCCCTTATATCCCGATGTGATTTCGCGGAGGGTTACGGCGCTGTTGAAAACACAAATGAAAACACAAATCCCTTGTGTAATTGCCACTTGAAGGAGGATAGTCACTGTAAAGACAACATGATAATGTACACTTACAACCCGTGTACATTATCATTGTGTCTTTAGAGTGACTATCCTCATTTGTTGAAGAAGAAAAGCATTAATGTGGCTGAATAGCAATACATTCAAGTGGCAATCACACAAGGGACAGTCACTGTGAGATGTCCTCATTTGTGACTATCCTTACAGTGAGTGTACATTATCATGTTGTCTTTAGAGTGACTATCCTCATTTGTTGAAGAAGAAAAGCATTAATGTGGTTCAATAGCAATACATTCAAGTGGCAATTACACAAGGGACAATCGATCACTGTGAGATGTCCTCATGTGTGACTATCCTTGTCACAAATGAGGACATCTCACAATGACTGTCCCTTGTGTAATTCAAGTGGCAATTACACAAGGGACAGTCACTGTGAGATGTCCTCATTTGTGACTGTCCTTACAATGAGTGTACATTATCATGTTGTCTTTAGAGTGACTGTCCTCATTTGTTGAAGAAGAAAAGCATTAATGTGGTTCAATAGCAATACATTCAAGTGGCAATTACACAAGGGACAATCGATCACTGTGAGATGTCCTCATGTGTCACTATCCTTGTCACAAATGAGGACATCTCACAATGACTGTCCCTTCTGTAATTGCCACTTGAATGAGGACAGTCACTGTAAAGACAACATGATAATGTACACATACAATGAGTGTACATTATCATGTTGTCTTTACAGTGGCTGCCCTCATGTTGTATATTCTTCTCTGTAGATGCTACTATGTGCTAGGGAACTTCTTAGAACTGTTGGTATATTCTTACAACTTGTTACACCTGGGATATTCTTCTCTGTAGATGCTATTGTGTGCCGTGGTCCAAACAGGCCCATAAATGTGGTTGAATAGCAATACATTCAAGTGGCAATTACACAAGGGACAGTCACTGTGAGATGTCCTCATGTGTGACTGTCCTTGTCACAAATGAGGACATCTCACAGTGACTGTCCCTTGTGTAATTGCCACTTGAAGGAAAAAAGCATTAATGTGGTTCAATAGCAATGTATTCAAGCGGCAATTACACAAGGGATAATCACTCTGAGATTTCCTCATTTGTGACTATCCTTACAGTGAGTGTACATTATCATGTTGTCTTTACAGTGACTGTCCTCATTTGTTGAAGGAAAAAAGTATTAATGTGGTTCAATAGTGATGCAGAGTAGTCAGGGCTTTTAGAATATACAAATATACATCCTTAACTCTCATTCCACCAAGGAAGAAGGAATTCCAATGGTTGAAACGTGAGTTAAGGTCTTTACATTAGTCAAACCCTGAAAATGAGGGTTTGTAAACAATGCACAGAAAATTTGAAATAACTTAGATATAAAACAAAGAGAATCAATCAAACCAACTTCCAAAGCATCAGATGTCACTATTACAACTTCCAGGCAAATTTTATCATCCAACCACCATCCGTACAGCCGTACAGAGTTCGTTTTTCACCAGAAATGCACTAAAACGGGGTTATTTTTATTTTTTATGAAAGCAAAATGATTACAATACTGGTTCTCTTTCTATCTTCGACCATTTGAAGCCTAAAATAGGCTCTCCAAATGTTGGTTCAACCATCTAGGTGGTTAGAACAGTTTATCCAACAAATGTCAACTTTGCTAAGCAACTTTTAAAGTTGCATTACAACTTTGCAAACAACTTTGCCGAGAAGGTTAAAAATGTGTTGTGAAACTTTAGGAACCTTATTAAAGTTATTTTGGACCTTCAAACTTCTTAACAACATCTAAAAGACACCTAATAAACACTTACTATGCTCATTTCATCCAAGGACTCAAAAGATGCCCAAGGTTTATAAGTCACCAAGGGGTCTTGTGTCCAACAAGTGGATGTTTATAAGGAGATAAAATCAATCCTTAATATTTATTACAAACCAAGAAAACATCTAAAACTCCTATTCTAATTTATTGTCATTCAAAAAGACTCTGATTTGTCATTCAAAAAGAATCTGATTTGTCAATCAAAAGGACCTTTCACCAGTCAATCCTTCAAAGCTCCAAGGTGAAAATCTTATGTTCCAATTGATAGGATTTGACTCCTTGGCTTCATGGCAACTTCCTTCAATCATGGTGTCTTTGGCTTGCATTAGGGATGCCCCTGCATCAAATAGCAATGCATTCAAGTGGCAATTACACAAGGGACAGTACATGCCCATTAAAGTTGGTGTTTTGTTATCCAGCATGACAATGGAGACAACATACTCTGTGTCAATTTTACTGATCAAATTTCCCTCCGCCAGGCAAAGCAACAATCTAGGTATGATAAGGTGAAATTTTGTAGTCCTTTTGGGTATGATAACAGTTCCAGTTTCCAATAAGATGGTTCATTTTTATAATCTAGCTTCAATTTCTCTTGTGAAAATCTTTTTTTCATTTTATGGGTGGTAAAATATAATTATTATGCTAGAGGTGTGTACTTATGGATGATAATGAAACAAAATGATAAGATTTAAGACTCTTGTTTTTTTTTTAAATAGCAATTTAAGTTTCCTTCTATTATAAATTACTGTTTTTCTATTTTTTAATGTATCTTTCCAAATCTTTTATATCAATTTTATTTATGAAATATAAATATATTAATAATGTTTTAGTGTTTTTAGGATTAGTTTATATCAATTCTATGTATCATCATTCGTCATTCAATTGTCAGTATTATTAATTTAGACTGTGCAATTGTAGAACTACTCGAATATGGGTTGGATGGATACTCAAGCAGGGGAACCCTCCTCAAATATCTCAAGCAGTGAACTTGGAAAAATGTGTCCTGAAGGAACCCTTTCCATCAGAGAGATAAAAGTACAAACAAGTAAAAGAAGCAAGCTCTGCAAATATGTTTTTGAGAAGAAAAATGATAGATTATTCGAGTATGGTTCATGAGGTATATCTAAAAAGACATTTTTTTTCTTATTATAATAAAAGAGGAAGTTGTGAATGTCAAAGTTGAGTGAAACAAAAATTATTTTCATCAAATTTTGTTAGGCTTGCTTTTGGGAATAGTTTCTTACAATATTGCTATTAAGATTTTTATTGTGTAGTTTTTAGATTAGGTTTATAAAATTATATTTCATGAGTAGTGATTCATATTAATCAATTAACGATACTTTTGGAAGGTATTTTCAATGTGTCAAATTTTGATATTTTTACAAGAATTAGATTGTGTAATTTTTTTAATTAAAGTCATTGACTCATATTTCATAAATAATAGTTCTCATGAATCCATCTCTTATAAGATTGAATAGTCTATTTAGGAAGTATTTCTGATAGTATGTCAAATTATGATATTACTATTACCATTAGATTGCATGGCTTTGAAGTCAACCTCGTTGACCCATATTCTTCTCTGTAGATGCTACTATGTGCTAGGGAACTTCTTAGAACTGTTGGTATATTCTTACAACTTGTTACACCTGGGATATTCTTCTCTGTAGATGCTACTATGTGCCGCGGTCCAAACGGGCCCATAAATGTGGTTGAATAGCAATACATTCAAGTGGCAATTACACAAGGGACAGTCACTGTGAGATGTCCTCATGTGTGACTGTCCTTGTCACAAATGAGGACATCTCACAGTGACTGTCCCTTGTGTAATTTCCACTTGAATGAGGACAGTCACTGTAAAGACAACATGATAATGTACACATACAATGAGTGTACATTATCATGTTGTCTTTACAGTGGCTTCCCTCATGTTGTATATTCTTCTCTGTAGATGCTACTATGTGCTAGGGAACTTCTTAGAACTGTTGGTATATTCTTACAACTTGTTACACCTGGGATATTCTTCTCTGTAGATGCTACTGTGTGCTGGGGTCCAAACGGGCCCATAAATGTGGTTGAATAGCAATACATTCAAGTGGCCATTACAAAAGGGACAGTCACTGTGAGATGTCCTCATGTGTGACTGTCCTTGTCACAAATGAGGACATCTCATAGTGACTGTCCCTTGTGTAATTGCCACTTGAATGAGGACAGTCACTGTAAAGACAACATGATAATGTACACAAGTACCGTGAAGGTAGTTGCAAGTTACGGCTGTTTCATTGCATACCCGAAACAATGAAGATGTTACGGTCCACAAAATGTTTGTGCTTGAAAGATGAACAAATAAAATTAAACTTCTAAATAACCAAAGCCGCTAACAATAAATTCAACACAGATATGTCCTCATTTCTGGGTATTTTAGCTCTGTAACAGCTGAATACCAGATTACATAATAATGACAAAAGAAAAATAAACCCAACGTACTCAGAAATTGTAGCTGTGATTTCGCGGAGGGAATCTCTCTCGGCACTGTTGAAAATACAAATGACAACATTTCTCTACATTATCATGTTGCCTTTACAGTGACTGTCCCTTGTGTAATTGCCACTTGAAGGAGGACAGTCACTGTAAAGACAACATGATAATGTACACTTACAGCCCGTGTACATTATCATGTTGTCTTTAGAGTGACTATCCTCATTTGTTGAAGAAGAAAAGCATTAATGTGGCTGAATAGCAATACATTCAAGTGGCAATCACACAAGTGACAGTCACTGTGAGATGTCCTCATTTGTGACTGTCCTTACAGTGAGTGTACATTATCATGTTGTCTTTAGAGTGACTGTCCTCATTTGTTGAAGAAGAAAAGCATTAATGTGGTTCAATAGCAATACATTCAAGTGGCAATTACACAAGGGACAATCGATCACTGTGAGATGTCCTCATGTGTGACTATCCTTGTCACAAATGAGGACATCTCACAATGACTGTCCCTTGTGTAATTCAAGTGGCAATTACACAAGGGACAGTCACTGTGAGATGTCCTCATTTGTGACTGTCCTTACAATGAGTGTACATTATCATGTTGTCTTTAGAGTGACTGTCCTCATTTGTTGAAGAAGAAAAGCATTAATGTGGTTCAATAGCAATACATTCAAGTGGCAATTACACAAGGGACAATCGATCACTGTGAGATGTCCTCATGTGTCACTATCCTTGTCACAAATGAGGACATCTCACAATGACTGTCCCTTCTGTAATTGCCACTTGAATGAGGACAGTCACTGTAAAGACAACATGATAATGTACACATACAATGAGTGTACATTATCATGTTGTCTTTACAGTGGCTGCCCTCATGTTGTATATTCTTCTCTGTAGATGCTACTATGTGCTAGGGAACTTCTTAGAACTGTTGGTATATTCTTACAACTTGTTACACCTGGGATATTCTTCTCTGTAGATGCTACTGTGTGCTGTGGTCCAAACGGGCCCATAAATGTGGTTGAATAGCAATACATTCAAGTGGCAATTACACAAGGGACAGTCACTGTGAGATGTCCTCATGTGTGACTGTCCTTGTCACAAATGAGGACATCTCACAGTGACTGTCCCTTGTGTAATTGCCACTTGAATGAGGACAGTCACTGTAAAGACAACATGATAATGTACACAAGTACCGTGAAGGTAGTTGCAAGTTACGGCTATTTCATTGCATACCCAAAACAATGAAGATGTTACGGTCCACAAAACATTTGTGCTTGAAAGATGAACAAATAAAATTAAACTTCTAAATAACCAAAGCCGCTAACAATAAATTCAACACAGATATGTCCTCATTTCTGGGTATTTTAGCTCTGTAACAGCTGAATACCAGATTACATAATAATGACAAAAGAAAAATAAACCCAACGTACTCAGAAATTGTAGCTGTGATTTTGCGGAGGGAATCTCTCTCGGCACTGTTGAAAATACAAATGACAATGTTTCTCTACATTATCATGTTGCCTTTACAGTGACTGTCCCTTGTGTAATTGCCACTTGAAGGAGGACAATCACTGTAAAGACAACATGATAATGTACACTTACAGCCCGTGTACATTATCATGTTGTCTTTAGAGTGACTATCCTCATTTGTTGAAGAAGAAAAGCATTAATGTGGTTGAATAGCAATACATTCAAGTGGCAATTACACAAGGGACAGTCACTGTGAGATGTCCTCATTTGTGACTATCCTTACAGTGAGTGTACATTATCATGTTGTCTTTAAAGTGACTGTCCTCATTTGTTGAAGGAAAAAAGCATTAATGTGGTTCATTAGCAATGTATTCCCAGCATCTGTACCTGCATCTCTCTTATATACTACAAGTTACTTGCCATCAAAAATTGCAGTTCCCTCACGTGACATTGATGGTGAAGTGTTCTTTTCAAAACCATCATCTGTGGTTAGCAATGCTCCTGTTTTAGGCAATAAGTTTGTTGCATTCCATGAGCCATTGGTCAAGTTTCTTCTACGAGCTTCTGATGCCTCAAAATCTAAGCAGCACCTACGCATGCCTCGTTGTGGTTGATTATCATTCTGTACATGAATTATAATGAGTAATCAATTTTGGGCCTTGGAATCTTGTATGTAACATGCACAGGCATTTCATGGCTAAATGAATCTATTTAAAAGCATCAACTTTTCTTACATGATGCTGGATACATAAGTAGAACAAGCGTATATCAAATTGGAAGCAATCAGAACTCCACAATGACATATTATTTAGAGTACTCTTCAGTTTAAGTAATAATGCATATATTGACACTGTAAAGACAACATGATAATGTACACTCACTGTAAAGACAACATGATAATGTACACTCACTGTAAGGACAGTCACAAATGAGGACATCTCACAGTGACTGTGAGTGTACATTATCATGTTGTCTTTACAGTGACTATCCTCATTTGTTGAAGAAGAAAATCATTAATGTGGCTGAATAGCAATACATTCAAGTGGCAATTACACTAGGGACAGTCACTATGAGATGTCCTCATTTGTGACTGTCCTTACAGTGAGTGTACATTATCATGTTGTCTTTACAGTGGCTGTCCTCATTTGTTGAAAGAAAAAAGCATTAATGTGGTTCATTAGCAATGTATTAAATTTATTTATTTTTTTTAATCCACCCACGGGCGTCGCAATTGCGACGGCAACCCGTCGCAATGCGATGCAGGCGCCCGTCGCAATTGCTTGGGAGGTCCATCGCGATTGCGACGGCCCTCCGAAGCCATGCGACGGGGGGGCGACGGCCATGCCGCTAACAAATCTTAGTCACATTGCGACGGGATATGTGTCACAATTGCGACGGCTACCCATAGACGTCGCAATTTGCGACTAAAAAATAGCGACGTCTATGGGTGTTGCTATTGCGACACATAGCTGTCGCAATTGCAACACATAGCCGTCGCAAAATGCCCCCAAATGTATTAGTGCTAGGAAGTCCCCATGACCCCTTTTGACATATTAGAATGCTCAAGTGTGTTCTAAGGGGTCCTACGAGCCCTTAGGACACACTTGAGGGTTCTAATGTGTCAAAAGGGGTCATGAGGACTTCCTAGCGGTCCAAATGTGTGATAAAGCATACTAGTACCCCTAGGAAGTCCTCATGACCCCTTTTGACACATTGGAACCCTCAAGTGTGTCCTAAGGGGTTGTAGGACACTTTAGGACACACTTAAGGATTTGAATGTGTCGAAAGGGGTCATCGGGACTTCCTAGGTGTCCTAGTACGCCTTATCACGCATTAGGACCCCTAGGAAGTCCTCATGACCCCTTTCGACACATTAGAATGCTCAAGTGTGTCCTAAGGGGTCATAGGACCCCTTAGGACACACTTGAGCATTCCAATATGTCAAAAGGGGTCATGAGGACTTCCTAGGGGTCTTGACACGTGATAAGGACACACTTAAGCATTCCAATGTGTCAAAAGGGGTCATGAGGACTTCCTAACAGTCCTAATGTGTGATAAGACATACTAGGACACCAAGGAAGTCCCAATGACCCCTTTCGACACATTGGAATGCTCAGGTGTGTCCTAAGGGGTCCTACGAGCCCTTAGGACACACTTGAGCATTCTAATGTGTCGAAAGGGGTCATGAGGACTTCCTAGGGGTCCTAACGCATGATAAGGCATACTAGGACATGTAGGAAGTCCCAATGATCCCTTTCAACACATTGGAATATTCAAGTGTGTCCTGAGGGGTCGTAGGACCCCTTAGGACACACTTGAGGGTTCCAATGTGTCGAAAGGGGTCATGAGGACTTACTAGGGGTCCTAACATGTGATAAGGCGTACTAGGACACCTAGGAAGTCCCAATGACCCCTTTTGACATAGTGGAATGCTCTAGTGTGTCCTAAGGGGTCGTAGGACCCCTTAGGACACACTTGAGCACTCCAATGTGTTGAAAGGGGTTATGAGGACTTCCTAGGGGCCCTAACGCTTGATAAAGTGTATTAGGACCCCTAGGAAGTCCACATGACCCCTTTTGACACATTGGAGCCCTCAAGTGTGTCCTAAGGGGTCGTAGGACCCGTTAGGACACACTTAAGGGTTCCAATGTGTCCAAAGGGGTCATAGGGACTTCTGAGGTGTCTTATTACGCATTATCACACGTTAGGACCCCTAGGAAATCCTCATGACCCTTTTTGACAGATTGGAACCCTCAAGTGTGTCCTAAGGGGTTGTAGGACCCCTTAGGATACATGTGAGCATTGCAATGTGTCAAAAGGGGTCATTGGGACTTCATAGGTGTCCTAGTACACCTTATCATGCGTTACAACCCCAAGGAAGTCCTCATGACCCCTTTCGACACAATGGAACCCTCAAGTGTGTCCTAAGGGGTTGTGGGACCCCTTAGAACACTCTTGAGGGTACGAATTTGTTGAAAGGGGTCATTGGGACTTCCTAGGTGTCCTAGTACACCTTATCACACATTAGGACCTGTAAGAAGTCCTCATGACCGCTTTCGACACATTGGAATGTTCAAGTATGTCCTAAGGGTACACACTTGAGCATTCCAATGTGTCAAAAGTGGTCATAGGGACTTCTTAGGGGTCCTAACGTGTGGTAAGGTGTACTAGGACACCTTGGAAGTCCTCATGACCCCTTTCAACACATTGGAATGCTCAAGTGTGTACTAAGGGGTCCTACGACCCCTTAGGACACACTTGAGCATTCTAATGTGTCAAAAGGGGTCATTGGGACTTCTTAGGGGTCCTAACATGTGACCCCTTTCAATGACCCCTTTCAACACATTGGAATTCTCAAGTGTGTCCTAAGGGGTCATAGGACCCCTTAGGACACACTTGAGGGTTCCAATGTGTGGAAAGGGGTCATGAGGACTTCCTAGGGATCATAACATGTGATAAGGCATACTAGGACACCTAGGAAGTCCCAATGACCCATTTCGACACATTGGAATGCTCAAGTGTGTCCTAAGGGGTTGTAGGACCCCTTAGGACACACTTGAGCATTCCAGTGTGTCGAAAGGGGTCATGAGGACTTCCTAGGGGTCCTAATTCATGATAAAGAATATTAGGACCCCTAGGAAGTCCGCATGACCCCTTTTGACACATTGGAACCCTCAAGTGTGTCCTAAGGGGTCCTACAACCCCTTAGGGCACACTTGAGGGATCTAATGTGTGAAAAGGGGTCATGGGGACTTCCAAGGTGTCCTAGTATGCCTTATCACGCATTAGGATCCCTAGGAAGTCCTTATGACCCCTTTCGACACATTGGAACCCTCACATGTGTCCTAAGGGGTTGTAGGACCCCTTAGGACACACTTGATCATTCCAATGTGTCGAAAGGGGTCATTGGGACTTCCTAGGTGTCCTAGTATGCCTTATTAGGTGTTAGAACCCCTAGGAAGTCCTCATGACCCCTTTCAACAAATTGGAACCCTCAAGTGCATCTGGAGGGGTCATAGGACCCCTTAGGACATACTTGAGGGTTCTAATGTGTTGAAAGGGGTCATTGGGACTTCCTAGGTGTCATAGTACCCCTTATCATGCGTTAGGACCCCTAGGAAATCCCCATGACCCCTTTTGACACATTGGAATGCTCAAGTGTGTCCTAAGGGGTCGTAGGACCCCTTAGGACACACTTGAGCATTCTAATCTATCAAAAAGGGTCATGGGGACTTCTTAGGGGTCCTAATGCGTGATAAGGGGTACTAGGACACCTAGGAAGTCCCAATGACCCCTTTTGACACATTGGAACCCTCAAGTGTGTCCAAAGGGGTCCTACGACCCCTTCGGACACACTTGAGGGTTCCAATGTGTTGGAAGGGTTCATGAGGACTTCCTAGGGGTCCTAACGCGTGATAAGGCATACTAGGAAACCTAGGAAGTCCCAATGACCCCTTTCGATGCATTGGAATACTCAAGTGTGTCCTAAGGGGTCGTAGGACCCCTAAGAAGTCCTCATGACCCCTTTCAACACATTGGAACCCTCAAGTGTGTTCGAAGGGGTCGTAGGACCCCTTAGGACACACTTGAGGGTTCTAATGTGTCGAAAGGGGTCATTGGGACTTCCTAGGTGTCCTAATACCCCTTATCACGTGTTAGGACCCCTAGAAAGTCCCAATGACCCCTTTTGACACATTGGAATGCTCAAGTGTGTTCTAAGGGGTCCTACGACCCCTTAGGACACACTTGAGGGTTCTAATGTGTTGAAAGAGGTCATTGGGACTTCCTAGGTGTCCTAGTACCCCTTATCACCGGTTAGGACCCCTAGGAAGTCCCCATGACCCCTTTTGACAAATTGGAATGGTCAAGTGTGTCCTAAGGGGTCCTACAACCCCTTAGGAAACACTTGAAGGTTCTAATGTGTCAAAATGGGTCATTGGGACTTCCTAGGTGTCCTAGTACCCCTTATCATGGGTTAGGACCCCTAGAAGTCCCCATCGCCCCTTTTGACACATTGGAATACTCAAGTGTGTCCTAAGGGGTCCTATGACCTATTTCCTATGACCCCTTAGGACACATTTGAGGGTTCCAATGTGTCGAAAGGGGTCATGAGGACTTCCTAGGGGTCCTAACATGTGATAAAGCATACTACGACCCCTAGGAAGTCCTCATGATCCCTTTCAACTTATTTGAATTCTCAAGTGTGTCCAGAGAGGTCGTAGGAATTCCTAGGGGTCATTCAAATGTGTTGAAAGGGGTCATGATGACTTCCTAGGGGTCCTAGTATGCTTTATCATGTGTTAGGACCCCTAGGAAGTCTTCATGATGCCTTTCAACACATTGGAACCCTTAAGTGTGTCCTAAGGGGTCGTAGGACCCCTTAGGACACACTTGAGCATTCAAGGGTTTCAAAAGGGGTCATGAGGACTTCCTAGGGGTCCTAGTATGCTTTATCACACGTTAGGACCCCTAGGAAGTCCTCATGACCCCTTTCGACACATTGGAACCCTCAAATGTGTCCTAAGGGGTCCTATGACCCCTTAGGACACATTTGAGAGTTCCAATGTGTCGAAAGGGGTCATGAGGACTTCGTCCTAACCCATGATAAGGCATACTAGGACATCTAGGAAGTCCCCATGACCTTTCTCTCTCTCCTCTCTCTCCCTCTCTCTCATCTCTCTCTCTCTCTAAAATTTTGTTGGGACATATCAGATATCTGATAACTTTGGGTATCTAATTTTGTTTACTGGTTTAAAAAAAACAAGATTCTTTGGGTCCCTTCAGAGAGTCACATGTTTTTCCTGAATTGCGGGATTCAAGTTGCAGCGAGAAGACAAAAAACCACTTTTTGGGGTGATTTTCTCAATTACCAAAGGTATTTCATCCTTTTTTGGGGTGATTTTCTATATTACCAAAGGTATTTGCATCTTTTTTTTGGTTTAAGTATGGGGAGTAGTAGTCATCGAAAGCATAAACGGAAGAGGAGACTCACAAATGAAGTTGTTGAAGTGTATAGAGAAATGGATAGGGTTGCCCATCAGAACAAGAGACAAGGTAAGTTAAATATGAATGAAGATGTCAGAATAGACCCACCTTTGAATGTGGTTTCAAGTGAAGAACATGAATTTGAAGATGAAAATGTAGGTTTTGAAAATGAACATGTAGATGTGGCCAATGGAAGTGTGGACATTGTCAATGAAAATCCACCAATTGAATATGAAGGAATTGGCAATGATAATGGTGCAGAAGAACCAAATCAATGTTACACATCTCCAAATTATATGAGAAATGAAGTCCCTTTAGAGGAAGAAAGACAAACTTCAAAATTGAGACCTTCAAGAAGAACTAAATGGTTACTTGAAATTGATGAGAACATAATGAGCAATTTCGATGGCAAGAGATTAGAAAGAACCGTTCGGTTGTGGGTTTCAAAAATTTTTGATCAATTTTTTAGGCACAAGATGTTGGTTGAGCAATGTCAAATGTTTGTGCAATTGTTAAAGATGCAGAAGATGAGATGTATACTAGTCAAATTGAAGATTAGTGTGAACAAGAAAAAGGAGCGGAATGCTATTATTGTGAGAAATCTTTTTAGTGCTCTCAATTCCATTGGGAAGACTACCAAGGAAAAAGATAAGAGAGTTGCTAGGAGGGTTATTACAATCTCCTTGGTAAGTCATCATTTGAGAAAGGCTCATTTGATGAGACAAACTTGTGTTGAATTGAATCTAAATTGTAAAACTTTGGATAGGGCACTTGCAAGAAGAGAAAGACTTGATGATCCTCTTCAAAATGATACACGGGCTTATGGTGGGAGACTTTCACGTTGTGATAAGAAGCTTACCGATGCTATCAAGGATCAAATTCAACTATTTTGGCAATCTAACTCAAGAGTGTCACCAAATGTGAAGGATGTATTGAAGTTGAGAATTGACATTCGAGACTGCACGCCGAATCCCAAACATTATTTGGAGGTGAGTCAAACAATGTTGTTCAAAAAATTTTGTGACACACATCCAACATTGCAAATATCACAAAGAGATTTTGAAGCCCTGAAGACTTTTTTTTGTGTGCCTCTTAAGATTCAAAATACTTGTTGCAAATATCATGTGGAGTTTTCAATGCACCATGAATTGTTACGATCCATTCATTCTAATTTGCATAGTAGTAAAATGTTGGAGGAGTGTGGTGCAAGTGCTCTTCGAAAATCATCAAGAGACTTGCTAGATCATTTTTTATGTCCTAGAGAAGATGGATTTTCTTTTATAGAAAATATTTCTTAAATGACAAGTGCTCAGAGTGTGGTGGGCTAGTAAAGTTTGTTGAATATTTTCGTGAGGGCTGTGAACACGATTTTGGAAAGACAATTGTCCACAAAAAGGTATATGAAACTGTTAAATATACATTAAAAAGTGGAGGTGAAGGCTCTAGATGTGAGTTGGTTACTAAAGAATGCAATGTAGCTGATTTCATTTTAGATTTCAGGAAGAATCTTTTATACAAGTATGCAAGGCATAGTCACAGGTCTTAGTGGTTGGATCAACAATTCAGGATGTGTAAGGACACTTTCCCGATTGGCACTATTATATTGATTGTTGACTTTGCAGAGAACTATACATTGCAGCCCCAAATTGAGTTGCAAGCTCAATATTACAATTCTATTCAGGTTTCTATTTTTGTGCACATAACATATAGACATTCCCCTGATAGTACATAAGATGATCGGAAGATAATCAGAGAGTACCATTTTTATATGAGTGATGATAGATCACACTCATTAGAGTTTGTCCAACATTGCTTTGAGAATTATTTTGAGTGGGTGCGGGAAAATAATATTGCTATGTATAGACATCTCATTTGGTTAGATAATTGCACAGGTCAAAAATGCTCGTATGTTTTATTGGTTATGTAGAATGCATGTAGAGAGAGGTGTACCTCATATTTGGAGTTTTTTTGAGGCTGGTCATGGAAAAGGGGAGCATGATGGAGTAGGTGCATGCGTAAAGAATGCTCTAGTTAAGGAGTAACTGAGGATTTTAGGTGCAAAACTCATTGATGCCCATTCTATTGTTGATTGGTATACTTTAGCATTGTCACAGGGGGGGATCTTGATTCAATGGTGCATAGATTCTTTTGGTTGGTTGAGTTGGGCACAATAGGAGATAGGTTGGATTGTCAAACTGTGAAATATTCTTCAAAAATGCATTCATTTCAAAGCTCAGATGCTAGTACATGGACCATTTGGACATGAGAGTTGGCTTGTTATTGTTCGAGTTGTCTTTAGTGTGATTGGGATCAATGTGAGTCAAGTGAGTGGGTTGATACATGGGTTCCACATTATCTTACTCCTTTATCTCTCACAATCTTTGTAATAAATGATGACATGGATTATTCACTTGACTACGACCATCTTTCAGATCTTCTACAGCTAGGACATGTTTTTGCATTGGTTGCACCAGAAGGGAATGATGAGAGATCGGATTACTAGTTAGCACGTTGTGTATGAGGAAAGAAAAAACTTTCACAACCGATGACAAATGATGATATGTTCACATATCCAACAGGATCACATATTGTTGCGAGAACATGATTGTGCACATATATGATTAGAAATAATGGCATTCCTGCGTATGAAGACTATGAGAAGCACAAAACCATTCTCATGTATTCACACCTTGTTATAGCAGCCAATGTTAAGTTGTTGAAACATCAAGGAAAACCAAAGACAAAGGAACTTCAGACTATTAGTACTATTGATCATGAAGCAATACTAAATACTCTCAAGCACAGAGATGATCCTTTAGGCACACTTCAGTAGGTAAGTTCAACTCAAGTTAAAATATAGTTATGTAATTTGCATATTTATATGCCAAAAGGGCACTTCTTATATTCTCTATTAACTTTTCTTCTGCCTTCCGAATGCAGGGATTGGAGCGAAAATGACACTTATTTTTTATATATAGTTGTGGAATTTGCATATTTAGATGCCAAATTTTGTATATAAAACCAACAATCGAATGTAATGTGTATAGTTAGATGCCAAATTTTATATATAAAAACAACAATTGAATGTAATGTGCATTTTTAGATGCCAAATTTTGTATATAAAAACAACAATCGAATGTAATGTGCATATTTAGATGCCAAATTTTGTATATAAAAAATTAGATGCAAAATTAGATGCAAAATTGGAAATATAAAAGAGCCCATGGGGTTGATTTGCAAATATTAAAAGCCCAGATTTGTATCATCTTAATGCCATGTAAAGTACAAAAAATGTGTTTCCTTACTATGAATGTTGTATCCTTATATAATTTGTATCATCTTAATTTTGTATCCTTACATTTCTATTGTCTTAATTCCATTACATTTGTATCATCAAATGATGTAATAGTTGGAGTCATTGAGTCAAAATTGGTCAAATGTGTGCAAAGTAAAATGATGATTCCTTGGGTGAAGGGATAGTGTTCAAGGATTACATCCTAGCACCAAATAGACTATGCCATTAGCTCCGGTTGGGTGGGTAAATTCTAGGAACAACCCCATTTCAACCACTGAGTCAGTAGAACGTTCCGGGCCATGCCGGAACAAAGTGTCCCCAAGGTGCACTAAGCATGATTGGGTAGAAAACTTTTGAGGCTCATAACTCAGACTCTGTGAGAGGTATCAAAGATCCATGAGATGCTACAGGATGAAGTTTTTGAGGCCTAAAATAACCTCTCTCCATTCTGGGAGATTCAAATTTGTTTGAATTTGCCATGCCAGTCTCCCTTGATGCCAAAACTTGCAGTGAGGGTCAGTTGAAAGTTGCACCAATGGATTACTTCCAAACTGTTCATCCCGGCACCGAATGGACTATGCCATTAGCTCCGATTGGGAGGGTAAATGCTAGGCACAACCCTATTTTGACCATTGAGTCAACACAACGTTCCAGACCACGCCGGACCAAAGTGTCCCCAAGGTGCACTAAGCACGATTGGGCAGTGAACTTTCGAGGCTCATAACTCGGACCCCGTGAGAGGTATCGAAGATCAGTGAGATGCTACGAGACAACATTTTTGAGGCCTACAATAACCTCTCTCCATTCTAGGAGATTCAAATTTCTTTGAATTTGGCACGCCAATCTCACTCGATGCCAAAACTTACAGTGAGGGTCAGTTGAAAGTTGCACCAATGGATTACTTCCAAACCGTTCATCCTGACACTGAATGGACTGCGCTATTAGCTTTGGTTGGGTGGGTAAATGCTAGGCACAACCCCATTTCAACCACTAAGTCAGCACAACATTTTGGACCACGTCAGACCAAAGTGTCCCCAAGGTGCACTAAGCACGATTGGGCAATGAAATTTCAAGGCTCATAACTTGGACTCCGTGAGAGGTATCAGAGATCTGTGAGATGCTATAGGATGATGTTTCTGAGGCCTATAATAACCTCTCTCCATTCTAGGAGATTCAATTTTTTTTGAATTTGGCACGCCAGTCTCGCTCGATGCCAAAACTTACAGTGAGGGTCAGTTGAAAGTTGCATCAATGGATTACTTCCAAACCATTCATCCCAGCACCAAATGGACTACGCCATTAGCTCCAGTTGGGTGGGTAAACACTAGGCACAACCCTTTTTCAACCACTGAGTCAACACAACATTCTGAACCACGCCGGACCAAAGTGTCCCCAAGGTGCACAAAGCACGATTGGGCAGTGAACTTTTGAGGCTCGTAACTCAGACCCTGTGAGAGGTATCAAGGATCTGTGAGATGCTACAAGATGATGTTTTCGAGGCCTACAATAACCTCTCTCCATTTTGGGAGATTCAAATTTTTTTGAATTTGGCACTCTAGTCTCGCTCGATGCCAAAACTTGCAGTGAGGGTCAGTTGAAAGTTGCACCAATGGATTACTTCCAAACCATTCATCCCGACACCGAATTGACTATGCCATTAGCTCCGATTGGGTGGGTAAATGCTAGGCACATCCCCATTTTAACCACTAAGTCAGCATAACATTCCGGACCACGCTAGACCAAAGTGTCCCCAAGGTGCACTAAGCACGATTGGATAACAAAATTTTGAGGCTCGTAACTCGGACCCCGTGAGAGGTATCAGAGATCCATGAGATGCTACAAGATGATGTTTATGAGGCCTACAATAACCTCTCTCCATTCTAGGAGATTCAAATTTGTTTGAATTTTCCACGCCAGTCTCGCTCGATGCCAAAACTTGCAGTGAGGGTCAGTTGAAAGTTGCACCAATGGATTACTTCCAAACCGTTCTTCTCGACACCGAATGGATTGTGCCATTAGCTCTGGTTGGGTGGCTAAATGTTAGGCACAACCCCATTTTGACCACTGAGTTAGCACAACGTTCCAGACCATGACGGACCAAAGTGTCCCCAAGGTGCACTAAGCATGATTGGGCAGTGAACTATCGAGGCTCCTAACTTGGACCCCGTGAGAGGTATGGGAGATCTATGAGATGCTACAAGATGAAATTTTTGAGGCCTACAATAACCTCTCTCCATTCTGGGAGATTCAAATTTGTTTGAATTTGGCACGCTAGTCTCGCTCGATGCAAAAACTTACAGTGAGGGTCATTTGAAAGTTGCACCAATGGATTACTTCTAAACTGTTCATCCTGGCATCAAATGGACTACACCATTAGCTCCGGTTGGGCAGGTAAATGCTAGGCACAACCCCATTTTGACCACTGAGTCAGTAGAACGTTCCAAACCACGACGGACCAAAGTGTCCCCAAGGTGTACTAAGCACAATTGGGAAGTGAACTATCAAGGCTCATAACTCAGACCCCGTGAGAGGTATTGGAGATTTGTGAGATGCTACAGGATGAAGTTTATGAGCCCTATAATAACCTCTCTCCATTCTGGGAGATTCAAATTTGTTTGAATTTGGCAATGCTAGTCTCGCTCGATGCCAAAACTTACAGTGAGGGTCAGTTGAAAGTTGCACCAATGGATTACTTCCAAACTGTTCATCCTGGCACTGAATGGACTATGCCATTAGCTCTGATTGGGCAGGTAAACGCTAGGCATAACTCCTTTTTGACCACTCAGTCAACAGAATGTTCCGGGCCACGCTAGACCAAAGTGTCCCCAAGGTGCACTAAGCACGATTGGGCACCGAACTTTCGAGGCTCATAATTCAGACCCCATGAGAGGTATCAGGGATCCTTAAGATGCTACATGATGGAGTTTCTGAGGCCTACAATAACCTCTCTCCATTCTGGGAGATTCAAATTTGTTTGAATTTGGCACGCCAGTCTCGCTTAATGCCAAAACTTGCAGTGAGGGTCAGTTGAAAGTTGCACCAATGGATTACTTCCAAACCGTTTGTCCTGACACCAAATGGACTGCATCATTAGCTTCTATTGGGCGGGTAAATTCTAGGCACAACCCCATTTCAACCACTAAGTCAGTAGAACGTTCTGGACCATGTCTGACCAAAGTGTCCCAAAGGTGCACTAAGCACGATTGGGCAATGAACTATCGAGGCTCATAAATCAGACCCTGTGAGAGGTATTGGAGATCTATGAGATGCTATAGGATGACATTTATGAGGCCTACAATAACCTCTCTCCATTCTGGGAGATTCAAATTTTTTTGAATTTGGCACGCCAGTCTCGCTTGATGCCAAAACTTATAATGAGGGTCAGTTGAAAGTTGCACCAATGGATTACTTCCAAACCATTTGTCCCGGCACCGAATGGACTGTGCCATTAGCTCCCATTGGGTGGGTAAATGCTAGGCACAACCCCATTTTGACCACTGAGTCAGTAGAACATTTAGGGCCACGCCAGACCAAGTGTCCCCAAGGTGCACTAAGCACGATTGGGCAGCAAACTTTCAAGGCTCATAACTCGGACTCCATGAGAGGTATCAAAGATCTGTGAGATGCTACAAGATGAAATTTTCGAGGCCTACAATAACCTCTCTCCATTCTGGGAGATTCAAATTTTTTTGAATTTGGCACGCCAATCTCACTCGATGCCAAAACTTGCAGTGAGGGTCAGTTGAAAGTTGCACTAAACACAATTGGTCAGCAAACTATCGAGCCTTGTAACTCAGACCCCGTGAGATGTGTCAGTGATTTTTGAGATGCTACAAGACCATGTTTCTTAGGCGTTCCTAATGTATTTGTAGGGGTACAGGTAGAGTACTGATATTTTGTCCAAATGACCAATATGTTTTGATATGGCCAAAAGGGTGTTTGATTATTGCCAAAAGGGTGTTTGATTATGTAATTAGGTCAATTTGAAGTCTTTTAGCCATTGGGAGTAAAGGGTAAGTCTACAAATCTTGAAACCACTTTAATAGATATCCTTATATATCTCAAATGATGAATTACATGTGTGAACACACGTAGCACATAAAGCGTACACATAAATTTTCTTAAGTCATGAAGCATACATGTAGCACATAAATTATAAAGCATACAACATGAATTCACTTAAGTCATGCATGTAGCCCATACACGTGAATTTAGGTTATGAATATTGTACTTGAATATACATGAATATACTTAAGGCATAAATTGTACACATGAGTACATATAGACAAGCATATTTACATACTAACAATGAATAAATGAACACACAATTAACAAATTGGATCGAATATCAAGTTTCATATATATATATATATATATATATATCAAAATGAATAATAATTCTATACATATTCATATGTCAACATATCTAGATACAATGTGGCATACGCCATCTCAAAATATGTCATATGACGTCTCAAAATAAGAAGTTCAACTACAAATATTTCTAGGACATCCTATTCTACTGGTGGATTATCAAAATGGAGCCTCTTTGAAGTACTCTTTGGCTCTAATGGATCCTGCATTCAAACACAAAAGTGAAACCCCAAGTTAGATTAAAATTCAGAATCATAGTCAACAATAATAAATAAAATTTAAACTAAAATTGAACTCTCATATACCTCGCCTCTCTGTCTCCTCCCGCGGGCAAGAGACCTAATATATGTCCTTGGTAGCGCAAGAATAGTACCACCAATGATGACTCCCACCTGTATATGTTTGCGAACATGAGATTGATCTACAAGTTATACTATTTAATGTTAAAAACTTGGTAGCAAATATATGTTTACAAAATAACTGAATTAACATTAAAACTTACCTGTGTTGAACTTTCTTCAGGGATTGTTGGCTGAGTCATCAGCGATACAAACCCTTGCCATTCTGGCTCCCTCAAACTAGGAGTGACCTACAAAAGTCAAACAGATACTTCATATTATCATAACTTGACCATATTATATATACTTGATAGAAAAATACACACAACTAACTTTAGAAATGTACGTACCATGGGGCTATCACTTCGAATGAATATGCCTGTGACTCTATCATGATGATAGGGTCTCACGACATCATCACATGCCACTCTCTGTCAAATAAACCATGTAAATTAAAAACGAGTACACACAATTGACAAGTATACATGTATGCATAAACAAACTAAATTACTTAATTACCTTTCCTTTATCAACAACTGACACTTGCACCCCCTCACATTGCCCCCCGGTGGCAACTGGTGACACCTGCATCAGTATGTAAAAGATGATCATAAAAATTATAAAACAATGTACATATACTATTATCATAATTTAAAAGGAAACCAATGAGTACATTAAAACATATGTACCGTGGAAGAGTCAAGACCAAATGATATGGCCGGAAGCGTGGACCCATCCATCTGTGCCATCTCCTCCTCTGTCATCAACTAAACATAAATGTAACACATAAAAAGACATAAGTGGGAAATTATTATAAGAAAATTCTACTAAAAATACGAACAATAAAATTTAAAAATAATGTAAAAAGTGAACGGTTTACCCTTACCGTAATAGTGGGAGTCCATGGCACTGTAGGCTCCTGATGCACATCTCCATGAGCTACTTCAGTGCCTGTAGTGTGCTATGTAGAATCATCCCCATTGAAGCCGAAATTATATGAATCATTATTAGTCAAGGGACCAAAGCACAAATTCTTGCATATAACGCAAGTGTGGGCCACACAAACATGTGAGCTCGTGGAAGAGCCAGAAGCATCAGGATGAGGAGGCAACAATGTTGTGCTCTGCGTAACCAACAAATCAGTCAAGGTGTGAATGACTCGAATAGTCTGTGAGTCGGCCTCAACAATAATGTTTGGATGCTACACTGTGGGAGGTGGTGAAATCTCGGGAGGGGGGACATATTTGCAGGATTTCACCCATTGTGAACATGGCCTATCTTGCGGAGCGCCTAAACCTACACCCTGGTTTGGTCTCATACTCCAATAATTCACCTTGTGACCGAGCACAAATTCAGCATACAATTTTCTAATAAAATAAAATGGGACATCCAAATTGTTGTGAGGTGGTCTATCAAAAACCATCCACCAACGGTCCCAAAAGTTGTCACGTATTGCACTATTTGTGCACCATTTAATTGACAACTTGGTTTTTTATGGTCTACTTTTAGACCGGTTTTAGGATCCACAAAAAGATTAGTTATGTCATGTTTTGTTATATTTAGGTTCATGACTTGATCATAATCAAGCCCATTGTCAAACTGGGCGTGCATGGATTTGTGCCAAAGAAGTGCATCATTATGTTGCTGTGTCAGTTTCTCCATGTTTTCAATTATTGAGTTCAATGTCGTAAACATGGGGCGCAATGTGGGGATATTGGCATATGCGGTTTGAAATCCTCTAAGTTCATTTAGATTATCTCCTATTAGATCTTCTGAACGTCGAGGGTTTGTGACAGGTACATCTTCTAGAGGTGGGGGATTGTTGGGAGGTGGTTTTGGATTGTTTGCGGGATCATTAGGAAGGTTTTTTGATTCCATGTCTGATAACAATGAAAAAATAAATCGATAATTACAATGAATTTTAAAAAACAATACAAAAACTCATTGCTACCCTAATTTTTTTCTAAAAAACTCTATATTTCTATTTAAAAATAATAAAAACAATAAAAACAATACAAATTAGAAGCTATTACTTACTTGGCAAATAAGGAAAAAATCGGATAGGGGAAACAATATCAGAGCTTGGATAGCCCTAGCTGCGTTCACATTTTTACAATGAAAAAATGTTGAACGCGGCTGGGTATAGTGATTTATAATTACTGGCAAATATCAGATATTTGATAATAACGGATATCCGATATACCCTCTAGCTTTGGCTTTTGACTTGGCCAGGTGTACTGACACCCAGACCTACTAAAAAGTCAACAAATCTATTTGTGCGATTTTGGATGAGTGAAAATTAGTTTTTTTCACATTGCCACTTTTTGGCATACCATGATCCTGCACATACCCATATAGTATGATCCTGATCTATTGTTTCTTCTTGCTCTCTAACATCCTGATGATGGATCATGTAGTATGATCCGAAACGTTGATGGTAAAAAACTTTACACAATCGAATCCAGAAACTGATACATGTACATACCCATATAATTATTTTTTATTTTTTATATTCTTATTGAACTAAGCTTTATGTGTAATAATTATTTATTTAATTATTTAATGCTATTTTAATTCTATTTTATTTATGCATGCAATACAATCACAAGCAAACATTAATTAATATAAAAATATTTTGAATATGATTGTATAGTAATGTAATAGTTAAAATTTTAGCATTAAGATATTTAATATAGTTTAATTTTATTTTTCATATTTTGTTTCAAATAAATTGAATTTTTCACTTTTTCAAATTGAATTCTTGATTGAAAAGGTTTTATTAGCTTGCAAGTACTATTGCATCCGGTTTTGGATTTCTTCCATTAACTAGTGATTAAAATTGATTTTTTCCACCAATTACAATTTAGTTTAATTTTATTTTGTTAAAAATAAAATATTTTCTGTAGTCTATATGTAAAATTTTTAAGTTTATAAATTGTAAAAAAATTGTTTTGATAAATGATTGGCTAAAACATTTAAGGTCTTATAGACCTATTTTTTAGGCATGAATAGATTTTATAGAAGTTTTTTAGAATTTATAAGAGTTTTTTTAGAATTTATTTTTTAAAAATTATTTTGTTAAGTTCTCATGAAGTTTTTTAATTTTTTATTAATATATTTTTAAATTAAAAATTATGTTACTTGAATTTATTCTAGTTTATACTATTAATTTTTACAATATATTATAATTTAAATAAAAACCTATGATATTTTTATTTTATTATATAGGAATTATACATTAACAACTATTTATGTAAAAAAATTATGTGATTTTATTTACTTATAATTTTTATTTTTTCTTTACAAAATATTAATACTTAAATTAAACTATATTAAATTAGTATTTAATATTATTATAATAGTTTTATTTTTAAAAACTTATTAACTTTAGTTCAAAATATTAATTTATTTAAATTTATTTATTTATAATAGTTTTAATGAAAATTCTTCATTATTATAATTATAATAATATAAATTTATATTAAAATTCTAATTATATTTCACAATATAATTACAATTGATTAGGCAAGTACTAGCCACTACGTGGCACTCGTTAATTTTACCTCATCTTAGCAATTTTGTAGGTGGCAAATATCCACCATATGTTATCTTTTGCACATATAACTAAAATTCAAACATCATACATGTTTTATCTAAAAATGTTAATGGTGAAAAGAAGAGTCATGTTGCATCTTCATGAAATAGTAGAATACATCCAAAGGACCAAAATTTACATGGATGGTACTTCAATCCTTATTTTCTTTATTGGACTTTCCTCAACTTAATAGATGTAAAGGAAAGGAGAAATCTTTTAAGCACCACACTTGAACATAATACTTAATAGCCTTTCAAATTCTTTAGCATTATAATTAACATATTTTAGTGAAAGACAGATTAAGGAATCATCTATATGAGATAGAAAGACAAAAAATAATTATTATATTCTAGCGGATCGCAAATTAAAGAATCATGCATCCAAGGCATAAAGATAAAAAAAGATTTAAAAAAACCCAATTTTCAAATACATGCGAGGGTCTGATATTTCCAAGTGCCTATTGGTATACATATCCTTTCCACATCCTAGGATCCTAGAATCTTGAATCACAATATGGCTGTAAATTTATCATACAACAAGACTTCAATTTCAAATTTCAATATATCTATGGATGCTCTGCCACTGTAATTGAGAAAATTTAGATAAATCTAAACAATGTCAAAACTTAATTTTAGATCCACCATTTAATAAATTTGAAAGCAAATTGTCTACAGTCGACATCTTTGCATGACAAGATGAATGAATTGGGCTCTTATAGAGTTGATTCTTAATTATGCATCGTCTTGATTAAATTTCCCTGTTGGAAGCCCCAATAAGGAAATGTAGTAGTTGTTGTCCTAATATACAATCACAAAGACCACTGAAACACTTAAGAGCATCCCAAGCTTAAGGTAGACACCAATTCTAGGAAGGCACCACAAGGGAGTAAATACTATTCATAAAAAAAAAAGTTAATTTTTTTTAAACACCTTGTGCATGCTAGGTTAAACCACTACAACTCACCATATCTAAGTGGCCTTTATTGGTGTCACCAACATATAACCTTTTAATGGATTGTTTCTACATTTTTAATTCCCTCATAATCTAAGATTGAATAAAATTCAAACATAATAATAATCAAAGCAATATAAAAGGAGTTGCTTATAATTTCACATAAAACAAACATTTTCATTTCTAAAAAAATGACATGCATTCCCTTATAGGATCCTCATTGTTTCCAACAATTCCAGAGATTACCAAATGACAATTAGGCGATATTTTTCACAAGTCAAATTGTGATATTTCTATCACGATTCGACTCTTATCTTCAACTCTACTTTTATCTACGAGCTAAACTATCCACACTATTACTATATTATAGTATTACTTATATCTCTATTATTCCTTCTGCTTCTCCCTCTCTATCTATCTATCTCTTTCTCTATATCAATCCTCTCCTTATATACTTATCTATTTCTTTATCTCTTTCTCTCTATATCTATATCTATCTTTATCTCTCCCTCTCTCCCTCTCTCTCTATATCAATCTCTCTATTTTATTCCCTCCACCTCTCTCTATCTATTTTTCTAATGCTTCCTCACCCCCTATCTCCATCTTTACTTTACCTACTCTAAACTATCCATATTTTGCTCTTTTGTTTTTTAATCAATAATTACTATTCTAATAAAAATAAAATAAAATAAATGTTACTAAATGATAATAAAAGAGACTATTATAAGTATCAAGTTTGAATGTAATAAATATGTCATATTTAACATACTCTTTCCTTTCAACATAAATATTTGAATTCCTTAATCTCATGTCTCTAATGCAATTTTTTAATTAAAGAGAAGAATAGTTTACTTTCATTATTTTAGTGGAGTAGTTGTTTAAAAATTGAAAATAAGGTTTGAAAAAAAAAAGAATAGAAATAAGCAGCACCTGATTATAGAAAAAAACAACCAGTGTCAATATTATATACAATAAATATAATTAAGAATTAAATTTAAAAATAATATTAAAGAGGACTGCCCAATAAATAAACACTGACTACCCATTCCAGGGACTGCTGCATACTCATAAAATTAGTCCTTATAACAAACAAGAAAAGGTCCCTTAACCACAAGAACCAGTCAATCCAAGTAAACGAAACACTAGCTACAACAGAATCTCATTTGATTATTCTAAAAATTGTAAGTACCTGTGTGAACTAAAACATATTAAATTCCAAAACAAAAAACCATTAGTTACCTCAAATACACATGTCGCTTTCGCACAAAGCTAAATGACCCTATTTAAAAATGGTGAAGAATAGATTTATATAGTGCGGTCATGCGGAGGTGCCCCTGCCCCCACCTATATTCTTTGCTTCCAAATCTCCAATTTTTCCATCCATACAAATTACAGACAATTTCTGTGCAGCATAAAAGCCAAGAACCGCATTTCGTGGCGCATCACCGAAATGGGAAAGTGGAGGGCGGATGCTCAAACTGTTGCGTGTGGGTCCAAAGTCCGGTAATGCGGAGAACAAACGCGGTCGAATTGAATAACTATTTAATCAATCCCCTGCTAATTTGTTCCTCATTCCACATTTCGCGCATAGAAATCCAGCCAAACTGGTTTTATTTGCTTTGTTCGATTTCGTGAGATGGGGAAGTATGTGGAGATGATAGATCTGGGCGTCAGAATCGCTGCACGCTTCCATTCTCATTGCCCGCAGACGGCTCGGCTGTATTATCATCCTCCCCATCACACGCCTAATGTTGCAAATTCCAAGCCCAAGAGCGAGACAGCGCGAAGAAATGAAGAGAAAGGCGATTGCTCTTCAATGGCGTTCGAGATTGTGTGCTCATGTGCCTGCACTTAGTCCAGCCGCCAATTTTGAAAGGGAAGGGCACGGAAGTTGTCCCCAACTCTTTAATTTTTTTGGGTTCTCTTCGAGTATTTTTTGTTGTTTTCTATCTGAGATGAATTTAAATCTACCGGCAGATTTCATCGCTTCAGTCTAATGCTGTTCTTTTGCCTAAATTTTTATTTTCTCCCTTTGCTTTGTTCATGGTTAACATCTTCACATTCTAGAAATATCTTTCGGTTCCAATCTTTTCAAATTTTCCTCTGCCACGAACTCAGATCATATAATCATGATGAAACGCAAATTACAACCTTACAAAATTGCGGTAGGACAGAGTGGCTTTACCTGAGTACCCAAATGTTTTTGATAAGCCTAGAATACAAACCTGTACAGGAAGAGGATGTAATAAGGGAGACGATCTAGTAGCTCAACATGTACTAATAGTTTAATAGTTGTGAAAATTGAGTATATTTTTATTATTATTTGAATATAAAAGTATCAATAAATATTTTTTATAAAGCTACAAAATGCTCATTTCCAGATATGGACATGGTAGTGGAAAATCAAAATCAGCTTCAGGCTCTACAAATACTGGTATGGAAGAAATGAATAAAAACAAAACAAACTCAAGTACCCTTTTTGTGGATGCAAGCATTTTTTGTACTGTCAATACATCACTTTGATGCTCTGTTTTCATTATTTCATTGACAGATTCCTCATTTCTTATTTCTTGAAGACAGGGTGCAGAATCCCTGCGTATAAGTAAAGCGAAATAATCTGAGCAAAAGACAATGCTTCTGATGTTTGATCACTATTCCTTCAATAAATTAAACGTTTGCATTAAAAAAATATATACTTGTTACAACTTTTTTAATAACTGGTTTGTTAAATACTCAGAACTGACTGATATTCTCTAAATTTAATATGTTGCTTAATGTATGTACTTTAAAGACTGCCTTTTTAATAAACAATTATGAAATGCTACAAGAACAGGCTTGTGAGATTGTAATGCATGATGCACTCATTGCCCAAACTTTTGCAGAGAGCCACTCTTCCATATCTGTGGTGACAACACATCGTTAAAAATTCTTTCCATTCCTAATTTCTGTTGTTTCCAAAGGGTAAGTTCATCATCTCAGTTCACTTCTTTCTCTGAGGGTAACCATCTAAGAGATACCCTGCAAATAATAGAACTAGTTTATCTTATAGCCCATTGAGTTGATCTGTCCAAAACTATGTCAGATTCCTTACTAAGATCAAAACTTACCACTATCTTCAAAACCATTAGCTCAATATAGATAAATGGCACACATGCAGAGACATTTTTTATTACCTTGTGAAAAACATGCACAAACATTTTTTATTAGCTAATACAAATGTTGGAGCTTTGTGCAAACAACTGATTTAGTCTCATTATTGAGATCTAGTCACAACCCAGGCTTTGTAACATGGCCAACTACCAATGGCCAAAGGCCTCCAAGCACCCAAAATAAAGAGCTTTTTCTACTTCCATTTGGACCTGCAGCTTGAACATGGTAGAAAAACTACAGTTCTTACAAAATGAGGTCAAAAAACAATTACAGAATTGATTTCATCCATCCTTCAATAGAGCATCAAATACTTGTAAAAAAACCATTTTATATACCTAGGTTCTACGTTTAGAGTTAAACAAAACGATTCAAAGAAATATGCTCAGGGACTGCAATGAATGCAGGATGTTCACAATTTGGATATGTTGAAAAGGCTTTAGAAGTTTCAAGTAAATGCAATTGGCAGGTGTAAACTGTAAGGCCAAAATCCACAACCTTTGACGGCATACTCCCTGCTGTGCCAAAATGATAGCTTTAGAACAGGGTATGTAGATTTTTGTCAGATATAATAGTTCAAAACGCTATTATAGACATGTATGCACGATGTGGAAGTACAGACAAGGTTCATGAATTGTTTGATAGAATGACTCAAATAATGTGATCTCATGGACTGCAAAAAAAACTGGAGCTTTGGAAATGAAGCACAGAGATCAGAGAATAGTGGAAGGGGGATTTTTCATCAGACATAATAGTTGGAATTGCTCTGGCAGATATGAATGTAAAACATGAAGGTATGGCACATGAATGATTTGATGTACTGTAAAGGTATTAAATTGGCAATGAAATAATGTTGCAAAAACGTATACAGGAATATTTAATCCTCGATTCAATACTTGCTGAAAAGACTGGAGTTTGTGTGAATATTACTAGTATATAACCTGCACCAATCATGCCGGGGAGGAAATGTAGTTTTGTAATTTCAGAAAATAACTAACGAAATAGAGGGAAAATGCACATTGACATTTACAAAAGCAGTGTCAAATGGCTCATAAGCCCCAGCAAGGTAAAAATATTAATGTGGATTATTGTACTTTGCTATTCTGTTTAATGCTCGTTGCTGGGGAATTCCTACGCCCTGAATATGTATTGTAAATATTTATTCCTAAAAATGTACTGTAAATATTCATTCCGAGAAATCCTCTTATATATTTACGTTGTTTCTTTTCTCCATCTTCCATTTCTGCAAATTCAGTTAGTACAAGAAGAAAACCCAATGAAAAAGAGCTAGTGAAGGCTGCCATAGACATATTAAAAACAGAGCATTTGTAAACCTTACCCAAGTAAACAGAGGGAGACCATGGTAGAGACCTGGTAAATCAGAAATAAGTATATTAAAGTAGAAGTATACATTATCAACAATATATAATTTAGTAATATTTTTATTGATAAAAAATGGTTTGTTATAGGATATTATTTGAATTGTTTTAGGATATTTTTATGATAAGAATAGTTTGAGTATTTAATGAATAATGATGTATAATTTTTGGGAGAATACATTTTATTATTGGTGCAAGTGAGATCAAGGATAGAGTGTGCTAATATACTATGATTGGTAAGGGGTTCAAAAAGTGATGTTTTCAACATCTTTTATGACACTGCCTATGTGAAGCATCAAAATTGATGATGACAACTTCAAATTTTAGGTTTAAGCAGTTAATTGGTCAAATAAGCCACTATAATGTTTTTAAAGTTGTTTGTAATGGACATGTAAGATTTTGAGGTATGCCAAGTTGTAGTGAACAATGACTATGCAACCAACTAAAACTTAAATTATAAAGGAGAGATTTAGAAGATAAAAATTAAGTGTTACCTTAGTATGATTTAGGTTTTAGTTGGTTGGATAGACGCTTCCTTGGTAGTGTGGTAATATTAGGCTTATTTACTAATCTTTTCAACTACTGATTCTTTTAATATATTCAAATAGGGGCCTAGATCTATGACAACATAATGAAGATGGTCTAAGACCCTTCTACAATTGAAGATGTCTCTCGGTGTAATTATTTTTTAGAAATTTAGGTATTAATAATGTAGCTATATTAGTATTATTTTCATTAAGTTGTAGAGAAGCATTTTAAAAATGCTATAGAATTAAATATGTGCAATCAAGACATGTAGTACCATCAAGTTAGGTGTTAATAATTTGGGTTTCTTTTTTTTCATATGGCTTATAAAAGGCATAATTTAATATGTATGCATATGTATTGGTTCCTTATTAAATTTATATTACTAAATTTTTATCAATTACTAATTATTTAAATATATTTAATGAGAGGCTTAAATGTACAATAACATAATGACTATTGGTACATACTCATCTATTGGGTCCTTTTCCTTTTATATATTAAATAAGTAGATATTCAAATTCAATACCTCTTAAATGATTGCAACATAAACTCATAGAAATATTTATCTATTTTTTTAAAAGGTGAATCTTACCAAAGGGGATCATTACCCTAATATGTAAAATCCAAAAAAATAAGGTTTTGAAAATAGTTTCTCCAAGGGACAGTGTGTACCAAAAACCCCACAAGATTAATTATTTTTCACGCTATAAAAAAGTGTTGTAGAGAATGAAGATATAATTGTATACCATGATTTAATTTCTAAGTATACTTATTACATATTCCCACATTTTGTTATTCTATAATAATCTTTTATATATTATGACATGAGAATTAATCACGACTTCGTAACTTTAATTCAATCTCCTCTCTCCTTGTCCTATCACTATCACCCTCAACCGCAAATCTTCAATCCATCCCTTGTGATGGTGCAATACTACATAGAAACTTGAGGAACCTAATTCCTCATTTCATTTTTTGTTTGTACTTAGAATCATTTTGCCCAATCATAATGATTATGAATATCACCTAGAACCCTAAATAAGCTAGATTGATCATCGACCAAATCTTGTTCTACGATGGAAGCCAACCCCAACACTACAAAATCCAAAAATTTTCTTAACCCACACCTCTATCTTAGTTTAATTAAAGATTCTACCACAACCAAATGAATTCCTTGGGTTTCGTAGCCTTTAAAAAGTTTGTAATTGACATTGATGAAATATGTGTTTAGCCTCTAATGGTGAGTCAAGGCCTGAAGGTCTATCCTAATACCATACAAATTGTATGAAGCATAATAACTGATTAGGTATTGAAATTTTTCTTCAAATACATATTATAATTTTTTCCCGAAAGGTAATTGGTCTCTTCTTAGCCACTGAATGCACTTTGGTATCCATTAACCTAAACTAGTTTAGAGTAATTGATAATGCTATTTTATTATCTAAATATCCCTATTTTGGCTTGTGCACACTCATTTTGATAATTTCCTAATTGAAAGTTACAATACCATACTAGCAAGAATCAAGTCAACCATGAATCACACATAAAACCTATATGAATATTCATTACAAGAGAGTGGAAGATTGGGTGCTATCCTCTGCCATGTACTACTTGGGGGTTATCTACCATATAATCTATGTTCTTGGCAATTGCCACATTCCCAAGTTGAATCACCTCAATAATCACTTATTTGTATATGTGTCTACAAGTGAAATCAAATATCTCGTCAAGAGAGGACCATCTTAAATGCATAATGTTATTATTTAAAAAAAACATTATGATCTTAAAAGGACTGAAAAAATGAAACCATAGGCATTATAATCATGTTGTGCCCCCACCACATGTTGAGGGATATCTCATTGGTAATGGGTTATCATGAAATAATATGGGAATCCATTTGACTAGTGATTTAAATCATTTATTGATAAATGCCCTAAATTGGTCTATACTAAAGTTGGCCAATGTATATGCATAAGTATTTCATCCTCTAAATGCATGTCTAATAATGCATGCCTCAATATTATTGATAAGGGACTATATTTGACTCAAAATTCTAATGAATGTCCAAATTTGGGCCCTTTTTGCCTTACCAGATTTATTATAATCAAGATTAAAATATCGTTTAGTCTACATTTTTTTATTTCTATTTGTGAGAAGTTTGTAATCGTGCTATAAGTGCAATGGATTTATCTTCATTATACATATCGTGTCCTATTCACCTTGAGGTAGCTTTGATCCTATGACCTTCATGATTTCTTACAATGAAATCAAATCTTGAAAAAATATGAATTGCCCCTTGAAGCCCCATAAAAATTTAGCTTGCTCCATCCCATTAGAGATGCTTCCTAACTAAAGTTTTTTTGGATTTTGTAGGGTATGGACCCCATTAACATCATGAAAAATGGGGACTTTCAATACCATCTAGTTTTTCACTAGTTGATTGTCCAATACGTGAAGACCTTTTATTTTTTGTTGTGAATTCTACCATTGTTATTTAAAAATTCTTTTATTGCTATTCCAAATTGGTTATAATTTTTTATAGTCATTTCATTGGCTTGCAATATCCTTATGTTCATTTCTTTCTATATTTTCCAAATGATAGTTGAGGGGCACATAATCTAGATGTTGAAGAAGATAGCCTTGCTATAATGAGAAGACCATGAATTAAGAAGTTCAAGAATAACTTATTCCCTAGGTATTGAAACTCTAAAAAAATAATCTATTTGTATTACTAAAACACCAAATATATAGAGTTTACAAAATCTTTTAACAAAAAAGAAAAGTCATCTAAATATAGATAACTAAAATAAGAATGAATAAAATAAAGCCTAAATGATCATTAATAAAAAGATTCTAGAAGTTAGCAGAAAATAGCCAAGAAACTAAAGACACTAAAAGATTCTAATACCCTCCCTTAATGGTCATTTTATTAACTACACCAAGTTTCCCCCTAAACTTGATAAACTTTTCAGGACTGAGAGACTTAGTGAGCACAACTACAATTTGGTCCTCGGTGGGGACATACTACAGGGTGGTCCCACAATAGTGTGTCCCACTTTTTGGCCAACTTTGACACAAAGATCAACATTCTGAGAAAAAACTTCACTTTCGAACACCTGTTGTCGCAAAACTATTAGGAATTTGAAGATGATATAAACTAGAGTCTTTTAGAATTTTATTTCTAGTTTCTAAATATATTTAAAATAAAAAATAAAATTCATTTAAATTCATTTTTCCTTCTCCTTCGAAAAGTGGTTTGTGTGAAAAACTGTGTTTTTAAGGAGTTACTGTAATCACCTAAAAGTGGACAGGATCATTCAAGTGATTAATCAAGGCAAATCAAGGCAAAACCAAGGCAATTGAATCCAAACAAGTATTTAGCCAATCAAAATTAAAATCAAGCTTCAATTCAATTTAAATTAAAATCAAGAGCATTTTAATCAAGTTAAATCAAATCAATGTGCAATTAATTCAATTAATTGTATAGTTGTAATTAAATAAACTTAACCCATTCAAGGGGTACACTTGGCTAAATAGATGAATTAAAATCAATTGATTAAATCCTAATTTCTCTCAATACCACATGGGAGAAAAAAACCTCAACCAATAGGATTTAAGAAAAGAACTCATATGGATCAAGCCAAAATGAATCTCAATCACTCAAATTGAAAGAGCATCTTGTCCACTCATCTTGTCTTCTTGTCCCAAGCTTTGAGGACACAATATTTAAATTGTCTTCAAAGGGTGGAACCAAAGACTCAACTCAAGCCTAATCATGATCAACTCTAGCACACCCCCTACCCTTGCCAAATCCTATATAAGCAAGGCATAAATCACTCATAAATCAATCCACAAATCTGAAAATTGCATCTAACCTCTTGAGAATTATAGCTAGAAAGGCAATTTAGAAGTTAATTTGAGCATTTCTATTTGGAATTGAATTAATTAGCTTAGCTTATCACTCATTTCTCATTCTAGGACTGTCATTAATGGAGGCTTGCTGAGAGCTTCACCATTAACACTCTTAGTTAGAGAGCCATAGAATGCTTAATTGTTCTTTATTTTTTAAATAGAGTTGCTAATTGTGGTTATTTAGTTTCTATATGATTTATTGTTCAATACTAATTCTATGAAGGTACAATTTCTAGTACACAAAATGACGTCTACCATGGTGATTGTCATCTCACCCATAGGCAAATGGAAGGTGTTATGGTTTGAGTGCCATCGCTCAGCCATAGTAGTGATGAAACCCCAATTCACTCGGAATCGAGGTAGAGCCAGAAGGAAAGATAGACCACACAGACTGATATGTCTACAATCAGCCACACTCAGGTCCTGGATCATACTCATAGGTAAGGGATATGAACCACAAATACCTAATGACTTGAGCACAACCTGCACAAAGAAAGTTCAATCACATCAATTTGGAAATTAGTTATCATTTGGATCATCCTAAGTCAATAAAAAATTTACAAATATCAAACCACAATCAATTTTCCCGAGTCTATTCAGAGAGGACGAAAAATTCATCATCACCCATCATCTAAATCTAGATTGACAATCAAACATTCAAACTATGACTGACTCATACTGACATCTTACGACTCGCTATAACATCAAGTTTGTTACCTTAACCAATCATCTGATCGACGACGTTGAATAATTTTCAAAGTGGACTATGGCAATCTAAAATCCTTTCTCGCTGGGTAAAAGCACTATTTCAAGCTTTAAAAGCGCTAAAATGCAAAAGCGTTGTTTAAAAGTTTAAACGCGCTACTTAAAGATTTAAAAGCGCAACTTCAGACAAAAGTGCTAAAACTATTTGAAAGCGCTATTTTAAAATTCATAAGTGCTACTTTAAAGGGAAAAAGCGAAATCAAGATCATACGCACTATTTGACAAAGCAAAAGCGAATTCAGCCCTAGAATAGGCATGTAAATGCGCTATTCCGATTCGCGGAAGCGCTGGTTAAAACCACGAAAGTGCTATTTCATGTGTAAAAGTGCTATTTAAAGGTGTAAACGCGCTATTTGAAAAATAAAAAGTAAAAATAGAGAGTTTTCCTAAGAAAAATTCAAATTTTTTAAATTTAAATGCATAACTGGAAAAAATCAAGAGGATCAGGCACTTACTGGAGGTCCGTAGGTGAGTGGCCACTGATACCGTCACCCATGCTTGAATCTGTGCTCACTTATCGGGATCGACATAGTCAGGGAGTTAAAGAAAATCAGAGCTCAAAAGTCAAGAGTAAAAATGAAAATGAATAGTTAAAAAGACTTTTTACCCCTTTATATAAACTTTTTTGACCTAAAAAGGGAATCTTTGATCAGAGGGGGCCCGGAGACCCAAAATTTTTCACCAATTTTGATAAAACAGGGGCATTTATCATTAAATAGAGTGAAAACATTATCGAAAATGAAATTGAAATTCATTATAAATTGACCCAATCAACACAAATTGACCTAAATCATCAAAATTTATAACCATATATCAAATTTGATTTCATTGCCAAGGGGGCATACACTCAGATAATCAACAACAACATCAACATCATCAAATCAAGAGCATGACCATCAAATCAAAGCATAATCTTTTATCGGGAAATTTTTTGCTAATCAATCGAAAGGGGCATCAAACATCAAATCAAATCAAATCAGGTACCATGCAAGACAATCTATCATCAAATCGACCATCAAAGATATCAAATCAATCAGAACTACATCAATCCTATCATCGAAATCTGCATCTCATATCGAATATCAAGATTGATCGTCAACAGAATCATGACCTTTTATCAGTTGGATCACAACATTCTTTGAATCAACATGCTTCGCATGTCAACTCAAAGAGGGGCATTTGTAATCACCTAAAAGTGAACATGATCATTCAAGTGATTAATCAAGGAAAATCAAGGCAATTGAATCCAAACAAGTATTTAGCCAATCAAAATTAAAATCAAGCTTCAATTTAATTTAAATCAAAATCAAGAGCATTTTAATCAAGTTAAATCAAATCAATGTGCAATTAATTTAATTAATTGTATAGTTGGAATTAAATAAACTTAACCCATTCAAGGGGTACACTTGGCTAAATAAATAAATTAAAATCAATTGATTAAATCGTAATTTCTCTCAACACCACATGGGAGGAAAAAGTCTCAACCAATAGGATTTAAGAAAATAACTCACATGGATCAAGCCAAGATGAATCTCAATCACTCAAATTGAAAGAGCATCTTGTCCACTCATCTTGTCTTCTTGTCTCAAGCTTTGAGGATATAATATTTAAATTATCTGCAAAGGGTGGAACTAAAGACTCAACTCAAGCCTAATCATGATCAACTCTAGCACACCCCCTACCCTTGCCAAATCCTATATAAGCAAGGCATAAATCACTCATAAATCAATCCACAAATCTAAGAATTGCATCTAACCTCTTGATAATTGTAGCTAGAAAGGCAATTTAGAAGTTAATTTGAGCATTTCTATTTGGAATTGAATTAATTAGCTTAGCTTATCACTCATTTCTCATTCTAGGACTGTCATTAATGGAGTCTTGCTGAGAGCTTCACCATTAACACTCTTAGTTAGAGAGCCATAGAATGCTTAATTGTTCTTTATTTGCTAAATAGAGTTGCTAATTGTGGTTATTTAGTTTCTATTTGATTTATTGTTCAATACTAATTCTATGAAGGTACAATTTCTAGTACACAGTTACTATCACTTGGATCAGCATAACTTTTTTTTATAAATATGATAACGATGTAATTCTTTCGAGATTATATTTGTAACTTTAATATCTAAAGGATGCAATTGGTTTCATTCATTTTGGGTCAATATTTCTTAGTTTATTAAGTTCTAAAGTGACAGTAACTATAATTTGGACATAAGGTCACTTGGATAGCTCTAACTTGATCTGTGTATATTGAAATTCATTTTTTCTTTTTTTTATAGAAAGGTAACACAAATACTATTTTCATACATATTTTTCATATTTTTTTTTATAATTTACTATTTTTTCCGAAGTCTTGAAGAGACAAGTTATTGAATGACCAAACACCATATGTTTAGTTAAAGTAATATTTAAAAGTGATAATGAACTCAATATATATTAAAATTATATTCATTAGAAAGCTTGTTTCGAATGGCATCATACTACATAGATAGTTTTTTCAAATGGATTCATTTGATCTGCCAAAACATAAAGTCGAAGTGATTTTTTGTCAGCATTTTAATAGGTGCGAAGGAGACTCCATTGTAGGTATGAATGAGGAGTATAGATGTTATTTCAATATTTTTTTAATATAAGAGGCTTTGAGCTAACCATTTGTAATTAATTCCTTCAAATGGAACCTCTTAAGGCTTAAATCATCATATTTTATTAAAAATGTGTAATTTCAGCAAAAATCAACATGTCTAAAAAAGTGTTACCCACTATTGTGGGGTCACCCTACAACATCATTGATCCATCTTTGACAAGCTAGCGGATGTAATGACAATTAAGGTCATCATGCTTTGTCAACTCATGGAAGACTATATTTTTGGCTAACTTCAAAACTCCTTTATTATTATAGAACAAAGGAGTAGGGCTTGCGTGCAACATGCCCATTTATACAAACATGTGTCAAAGCAAAATTGCCTCACAAGTTGCCTTAACAATACTATGATATTTAGATTCAGTAGAGGATAGAGCTACTTCTTCCTGCTTCTTTCTAGTCCATGTGATTGCACATATGCCCAAATTGAAAACATACATAGATGTAAGCTTTCTGTTGTCAATAAAACCTTCTCAATCTGATTCTGTAAAACCAATGAGCCTAGAGCCTAGGATTTGTGATTCTATCATAGAGAATGCCAAAATCAGGAGTGCCATTCACATATCTTAGCACACGCTTTCCTACAACCTAATGTTCATCTTTTGGGTTTGTCATGAATTGAGAGATGTAGCTCACAACATAACTAATGTCAGGTCTAGTGGTAGTGAGATAGATGAGGCTTCCCATTAGTTGCTTGGATATTGATTCATCCACCACCTATTAATCTAATTTAGCTAAAAGTTTTAGCCCTTTTTCCATAGGTGTAGATGTTAGTTTGCAATCATGCATCCAAAACTTATCCAACAAAATTTTTGCGTACTTTGATTGAGAAATGAAGATGTAGGTATCTATTTTCCAAACGTCTACACCAAGACAATAATGAAGAAGGCCTAGATCTATCATAACAAAATGTTGGCACAAATTCTGTTTGACCTGCTCAACCAAATGCATTACACTACCAGTAGTGATGAGATCATCAACATAGATGACAAGAATAAGAATCTCACCACTAGCATGCTTGACATACATATAAGAATTAGAAGGGCTTCGTTGAAACTCTTGATCAATCAAATACTTATCAATCTTTATGTACCATGCTCAGGGAGCCTATTTGAGGCCATAGATATATTTTACCAATTTACAAACCTAGTGTTCTTTACCAACAACCTGAAAATAGGGAGGTTGTGTAATGTAGACCTCTTCCTACAAATCACCATTGAGGAAAGTACTCATAACATCCATATGATGTATATGCCATCTAAAATGAAATGAAAGGGTGATGAAAAGACAAATGGTACTCATTTTGGTGGTGGGATAAAATGTCTCTTCATAGTCAATGCCCTCCTTATGTGAAAACCCTTTAGCTACTAACTATGCCTTGTACTTAGTAAGTGTTCCATCAACCTTATACTTGACTGTATACAACCATTTGTAGCCAATGAGATTCTTCCCTAGTGGAAGATATGACAAAACCCAATTGTTATTTTTCATGAGACTTTGATGTTCAACTATCATAGTGTATTCCCATTCTAGTGTATCTTTAGCCTCTAATATGTTTGAGGCTTAAAAATATTGTGAATGTTTTCCATAAGAGAAAAGTTGATTGTGGTAAGATGACTGCTCTTATTTCGTGCATATCTACCCTCAACAAGTTCATCATTATGAAAATCACTAATGGTATTGCCCCATCAATTAGGATGGAGAGTAGAAGAATCAACATCCATTGCATAAGAAAAATCAACTAGAATATCTAAATGTGGAGCTTGAATGGCTTGCGGAGGGGCGAGTGACACAATGGTAGATGAATCCCTCCCATCAGGTGAACTAAATGAAAGACACATATCTAAATATATAGGTCATTGGAGGCTGATCCTTAGGGATCAAAATTGCAAAAGGCTAAAATGGACCTTGTTCTTTATTAAACACCACATGTTGACTAAATATGAGATGGTCAATAGAAACATAAAGCAATTGATAAGCCTCATGTGTATCACTTTACCTGGTGAACATCAATTTTTGAGTCTACCCTTGGCATCTAGAATCCAAACATAAGTTGTAGAGCCAAAAACCTTCAGATGACTAATTTTGGGCTTCCGTATAGACCAAGCTTCCTCTGGGTCATCTTCTTAACAACTTATGTGGGACACTGATTCAAAAGATAAACTACAGTAAAGACCACCTTTGTCCAAAACTTATTTGGAACATTTCAATGCTCAAACATTGATTGAGCCATCTCAGCGACTGTATGATTCTTGTGCTCAATGACACCATTGTACTATGGGGTGTAAGGTTTGGTAAGTTTATGCTTAATGCCATGTGATGCACAAAATTTGGAGAAATTAGAAAAACAAAATTTCCCACCATTGTGAGACCGAATAGTGACTATTTGACAACATGACTCTTTTTCCACTAAGGCCTTGAACTTCTAAAATATATTGAACATTTCTAATTTATGTTGAAGAAAATACACCCACATTTTGCTGCTAAAATCATCAACAAATAGAAGAAAATACTCGCATCCAATAACTGATGGAGTGTTCATGGGTCCACAAATTTCTGTATGAACCATCTGCAAGACCTTGTATGCCCTCCAAGCGTCACCATTTGGAAATGAAGTTGATACTGCTTCCCAGCCTAAAAATATTTACAAATTCTATTATTTTGTGTTTGAATTTCAGGTAATCCAACAACCACACTAACTTGAGCCAACTAAGATAGATAGTGAATATACAGATGCCCATACTGTTGATACAAACGATTGCTTATGGAAGTAATTCTCACTACCATGGAATGTTCCTGAGAATGAATTCTATCAATAAGTATATAAATAACATGATTCTCAAGACCAACTACAACTATAATGTGAGACTCCCTATCAACAATATTGCACTTGTGCAAATTGAAGACACCATCCAACTGTAGAGAATGAAGCATAATTTGATTGACTGATAATAAATTGAGCTTCATGCTTGGGAAAAAGTATACTTTGAGATAGATCAAATCCCTCCTCAAAGTGAAATATGAACATTTCCTTTTCTGATAAATATATACTCCTCGCCTCCTCCAAAGACCACTGAGTTAGAGAGACATGTGAACTTTGTGAACCAATCCTGACAATGGGTGAAATGCCGAGAGGCACGAGAGCCAATGTACCAGGCTAATGATGTCTCATGATTTGATGGGCATGTGACCATGAATGCATAGGAGGTGAATTTCTTTTTACTAGAATGCATAGAAGCTTGGACCTTATGTTGAGAGCCTCCCTGTAAAGATTGCACAATTTCCAACTATTTCTTGCAATCTATCTTCATGTGATCAAGCTTGTGAAAATAATTGTATTGAATACTCTTCTTCTTTGAAGATGCCTAAGGTTTCCTAGTTGTTTTATGCTAGGAGGACTAAGGTTTACCTTTGTTCTTGTCTGAGGCTTTGGCTATGAAGGCCACCTATTCAGTGGAGGACGAACAAGCATTGATGCCAAATTGTTCCTTCCATATATCCTGTTGTAGAATGCATATATAAAAAAACTATTATTCACCTAAAGTGATTCCTTTTATGGCCTTTTATTAATTAGAGTTGATTTGTTTTACTTTTCAAATATTCTTTGACATGTATTGGGGGTCAGGTGTGGGCCTGTAACATGCCCAATAACATCACACCTATTAGACCCTTGAAACAGTAAAATTGAACCGCTAAAACAAATAAATTGGAATGAAATTGGACATCCTTAATAGTAAAATTGAACCCCTAAAATAAATAAATAAATTTATATGTTGACTTCTTGTTGTACTTTGACTTGATTAAAAGTACTCCTTGTAGTGGATGTAGACCCTAAAATCTCAAAATTTAAATGGAACTTTTATCTTGGGACCACCTTATACTAACCATTGTGAGTCAATCTATGACATATATGTATTGATTTATGTGCTTGGTTAAGATATTTAAGAACAAGATCATTTATTCATTTTGAGACAATCTAGGAATTATTATGCTAGAGATAATAGACTATAGAAAATTGACCAAATGAATCCCACTCATTACCTTGAAATAAATTTAGTTATAATTTAACTTAATTAATTATCTTAAGATAATTTATATGTTAGGTGTTCTTTTCCTTGTAAAACTAAAATAAAATGATAGAAGATTTTTCAGTTTAGTTGGTTGAACATATATGATGAGGGTGATAATATATTCTTTATATTGATTAAATCAACTACTAAGATTCAATTATGTGACAGTGTAATAAAGAAGGGATGATTGTGGTAGGGATTATAGCCTAGATAAATTAAAAATGCAGTGCATTGAATTGGAAATAATTGAATTTGTGAACCCTTAAACAATGAAAGTGAACCACTTCCTCATTAAACTCCAAACCCCTAAACCCTAAAGTAAACAATAAAATTGAAACCCTTTCATAGTAACAATGACATTAAAACCCCACTAACACTGAAATTGGAACCCTTTATCCTTAACATTGGAAATAAAAGAGAAAACCCTTAACAATAAAATTGAAACCCTAAAACAAATAAATCGAAATGAATTTAGAATCCCTTAACAATAAAATTGAAACCCTAAAACAGATCAATTGAAAATGAAATAAAAAACCCTCAATAGTAAATTTGAAACACTAAAACAAAAAAAATTAAAAATATTGTACATTGAATTAGAAACCGTTGAATTTGTGAATCATCAAACAGTGAAATTGAAGCGCTCTCACATTGACATACAAACCTTTAAAACCTAAAGTGACATTGTGAAGCCACAAACATTGAAACTGGAACCCTTAATCTCTAACATTGGAAACAAAATTGGAAACCCTTAACAGTAAAATTGAAACCCTATAACAGATAAATTGAAATGAAATTGGATACCCTTAATGGTAAAATGAATACCCTAAAATAGATAAATGAAATTTTTTGTACATTAAATTGGATACCATTGAATTTGTGAACTCTTAAATGATGAAATTGAACCGCTCCCACATTGAACTACAAACCCCTAAACCCGAAAGTAATAGAAAAATGGAAACCATTTGACAGTAACAATTTGACATTGTAAACCCATAAACACTGAAATTGGAACCCTTAACCCCTAACATTGGAAACGAATGTAGAAACCCTTAATTGTAAAATTGAAACTTTAAAATTGATAAATTGGAATGGAATAAAAAACCCTTAACGGTAAAATTAAAACCCTAAAACAAATAAATTAAAAATGTTGTACATTGAACTAGAAACTATTGAATTAGTGAACAATCAAATAGTGAAAGTGAACCACTCCCACATTGAACACCAAACCCTTAAACTCTAAAGTAACAACAATATGGAAATCATTTGATAGGAGCAGTGACATTCAAAACCCATAAACACTGAAATTGGAACCCACAAACCCTAACATTGGAAATGAAAGTGGAACCCTTAACACTAAAATTGAAACCCTATAACAGATGAATTGAAAAGAAAGTGGAAACCATTAATGGTTAAATTGAAGCCATAAACAAATAAATTGAAAATGTTGTACATTTAACTGCAAATCGTTGAATTTGTGAACCCTGATAGAAGCCAGATAAGAATAATTGTTAAATGTAAATCTTAAAACAATTATAATAATACCAATAGGTGGAATATGAACAACGATGCTTGATAAGATGAAAACATCAAATTCCCTTAATTATGAACATGCCAATGAAGCTAGAACACAGAAGTATGATTTTGTTTTAGGCTTATAAGTGTTTGTGAGCATAGTACCTTGTATTCACAAACACAAACAATAAAAAAATGCATCAAGCACTGAAAAGAACAATATTGGACGTTATAGCTAGAAAAACTACAAGAAACAATGCCAAAAATCATATTTTATTGCCCCAAAAGGTCTTCGATGGCTTTAGTGAGGATAGAATCCTCACCTCCATCGAAGATGACACAAGAAAAGTGCTCCCATAACTCCTGGTAGCAGTCAAGCCCAAGGGTTCCCATGCAATGCTTAAAAACTTGTCCAACTCAAATGCAAATGGAGTGCATACCTGCAAAATGAGCATGTGAGGAAGTAAACACTCTACAATGGTAAGAATGCAATATGAAACAACCAATGAATAAGAAACAATGCCAAAAAATACCATCATTTACTTGAGAAACAATGTAGTTGGTCTAAAACCAAACACCTTGTCGTCACCTGGTGAAGTTGCAGAGTTTCCCGCCAAACATGTTCTGGCTCCAAAGAAATCTAAGACTCTAGAATGAGCGGGATAGAAAGGAATCAGACATGGCTCGATCCGCTAGGATTTAGGTGTATTGAATGGAGTTGTAATGTGAATAGGTGTCCCTTTAGCTAAATTTAAGGTGAGTTGACATGTAATAAATGCCACTACATGTTGTAGTGTAAGGTGGATGTGGGAAGTAATGGCGATAAGGGTGGTGGATTGGGTGGCCATGTGGTGGAACGCCACACAACCACCTCTTCTAGTACAGATTGTAAACACATGCCTTTTGTGGCGGGCCTCGTACATGTCTTGGTTGAGGCATTGAAATGCCATGACAAAGACACATTGAACGAATGTGAGAGAAACACGTGGCAAATGAAAACGTCATAGACAAAAATTTTGATTTGGAATTGCCAACTTAACAATCTAGGTATTGATAAAAAATGGGGTCTTGGGTCCACGTGACAACCCATATGAATCCTCAAAATTAGGGTGCACATATTTTGTCTCCTCTCCCCTACACCAAATGCAATTGCTAATTTAAAGACTTTTGATAAAACATACTTTTATTTTTTTAAACATATCACTTTATTGAAAAGACAACGTCCTATGCATTCCATGGACGGAAACATCTAAATCATAAACTAAAATGCATATCTTACCAAGGAGACACTTAGTTTTTTTTCAAACTTTTTCAAAATTCCCTTAAGTCCGTTTGGTGCATGGAATATGAGCTCTATTTCCGGAATTACATTTTCGGATTAGTGAATTCCATATTTGTGTCCATCCAAACAAGTAGGAATTGGAATTTTGAAATTCTAATTTTGTTTCATCTTCCACTTGAAAAGGTGGAATTAGAAATCCAGTCTCTAATTCCACTTTTCGAATGATCATTTTATGTGCCGTCGGATCCGCTTGCTCTTTATAATATTTGAAATCTGAAATTTTTGCCGAAATTTTCATTTTCATCGCCGAAATTTTCGCTCGTTTTAGTTTGCCGTTTTCACCATTCGCTACTCTGCAGAGCAAATCGACTACTGTGCAGAGCAAATCGGCTACACTGTGCGCTCCTCGCTTTGGCCAGTTCACATAGGATAACATTGACAACTGTGGTGCCAATGAAAACAATATCCACACTGGCAGTTACAGTCAGGCTCAAGGAGCCAGTAAATTCAGTGTACACGGCATGTTTGGCAATCATCATGGATATTAAGTTGCGTTGGAGAATCCGGTCCAAACATTATGCACAATACAAAATTTGAGACCACAGACGAATTGGGGGTGAATACCAGTGATCCACACACTGTTCATCCACTCGGTCTTGCACATTCTACCCACAACCTAGATATCTCACAACAAATTCCAGTTCATACCGATGATTTTTTGATAAAATATCTAGACAACCTAGTATGCTTGAAAATAAAAACACGACGATCTCACGGTTTCCTACCTCTATCATGTGCACGGGATTATTCTCTGTTTCTGTTGTGGAGGGTGTGTATGGTGAAGTCAAAGGCACAGAGCAACATTGGTGGCAAAGGGGTGGAAAAGAAAAACAAGCAAGCAGACAGCAGCCGCCACATCCGTGCTAACTCATTCCACATATTAGCCAATATTAGGCACAACGATTTCACCGGCAAAATGCCATCATGGATACCCAGCTGAGAATTTGACAGTACTTCTTCAGTCATCTTCCGGGTGAATCAAACAGGTCATCTCATATTCTGGAAATCATTTTCAAGATTTGTATCTTCCAGAATTGCAGCATCTGGCATTTGGTATTCCATGCACCAAACGGACCCTTAGTATTTTACGTTTTAGTTTATGATTTAGCCAACACCTTCCATGGACTGCTACATACTTCCAAAATTAGTCCTAAAAACTAACAAGTTTCGGTCCCTCAACCACAAGAACCAGTCAATGCAAGCCAACAAAAAATAGCATCGCTTAAAATAACAGAATCTCAAAATGATTATTCTAAAAATTGTTAGTCCCAGTGTGAACCAAAACATAAAAAATCCCAAAACAAAAAGTTAACCATTCATTAGTTGGGCTACAGATGTCGCTTTTCCACGAAGTTATAAAGGACTGGCCTACTACTGGAAAATCCTCAATTTCATTTGTAGTCAACCAAAATAGCGAATAATGAAGAATACATTTATATAGTGCAGGTCATGCGCAGGTGCCCCTGCTCCACTTAAATTCTTTGCTTCTTAATTTCCAAATTTCCATCCATACAAATTACAGACAAACTCTGTGCAGCATAAAAGCCAAGAACCGCATTTCGTGGTGCATAACCGAAATGTGAAAGTGGAAATCCACAATGCAACCAACTCTTGAAAATCCTACCTATATTGTCCCTTGAAGCACCAACAAAAAATAATTTTCTCCATCCCATTAAGGTTCCTCCAATTTGATATCTTTTATTGGATTTTGTAGGGGATGGACCTCACTAACCCCATTAAGAGTGGGGAATTTCAACCCTATCTAAATTTTCATTAGCTTATTATCCCAAGAGGTAAAGGCATTTTGTTTTTTAATTTCTTATAGCGTTGTTCTTATGTCAAAAGTGTTTCATATATGAAATGTATTGGTTAGATTTCAATATCGACAGTTCAAAACTCATAACAGTGTATGCAAGACGATTCAAACTTGTTTGTGTGTCAATTTTACTAATTATCGTTGACAATATGTACAAAAAGGTTGCTTGCGTGCAGAGATTTATTTGTTCTTTTTCTGACAATATCATTAGACTTATATGGGTGTTTCCTTGTACACGTTGCAGCGCCCCATCAAATAGAATTGTTGTGAGAGGTGCAATTGGCACATAAAGAACACAAGATTTGTGTGTAAAGGCATTCTTGCTTTCGTAGCACCTTACACTTGTTTATGGTGTTGGTGAACATAAATGTGTTAGAACATGTTCAACTATACATCGTCATTATTACAAACTGTCCTGCCACTTTATAAAGATAAGATTGTCCTATACGTATTTCAATGACGTGTTTGGACACATAATTATAAGATGTAATTACTATACTATTTCACTAAACCCTAAGATAAATTGGAGTGTCTCTAAAATTAACTAAAGACTTTATGCTCAAAGTTGTTTTCATAAACCCCAAGACATTTTCTTAACATAAGAAAGCAATATGTAAGATTTACTTAGGCTTGCCATTTATAAGGTTTGTTTTAGCATATAACTAAAGGAATTTTTTACCTCCTTGAATACCCCTTAAAATAAAAAAGAGATTATAACTAAGGGAAATTTTTACCTCCTTTAATACCCCTTAAAATAAAAAAGAGATTATGGGAGTACTTGTTTATTTATTTCATTCATATAGTCTTCTCACTTAACTTAGCAATTGTAAACAGTCAAATTCATATTTATTAAATAAAAAGTTGAAATCTAAATTTTAACAAGAAAAATAATTATAAATTGAACTATTTTTAATAATTTTAATTTATTAATGTAATTTCATATAAGAGATATAAGTAATTAAGATAATTTTACATTTAAATTTAAATTTAAAATAAAATAGAATATAGATAATTGAAATTTAAATATGAAAATTTTTAATGGTAATAATAATAATAGTTTAAAATAAATAAAATGAATAATACATAATAGTAATTTTAGTAATAACTTCATTTTTATTTTAATATAATTCGTGGCTTTGCCACTTTTATAAAAAATAAATAATTTTTTTTTGGTATATAATAAGTTTATTAAGTTAATAAACATTTAAGAAAAATAAAACTATTTTAAAATTTAGTAGAATTTAAATATAAATAAAAATTGTATAAAAAGTATATTGAATATCAAACATTTTTTAATGATTTTAATAATAAGATAAAATTAATATCACTATGAATAAATAAAATGTCGATAAATTCTATAATCCTAGGATATCATATGAGAATATTCGTCTTCTATACACTTATGATAAATTTTGTTTAAGCCTATATTTACGTTTCTTTAAATGAATTTATGTATTCCTTTATAGACATACACACAGACACACACTTTTAGGTATAATCACAAAAATATTTAGATATTTGGGTATTCATATTTTTACACATATATTTTAGAACATTATTAATTGTATTAGGGGATTTGAAGTTACTTGATCATGATAGCAGCGATGTCTGGATTAATTAGAGCACTGAGAGGATTATCCAACTGGCAAGCATTTAGACTGCCTTGATGGGGTCATTATATATAGGATGTCCTTTGAAATTAATTAAGATTTGGTACTCACAATTGACCTTGAATTATGAGGAGGTGTGATAATCAATACCCTTAATCAAGAAAGGATGTTTTGCAAGTGTAGAGATGCTAAAATATGATCATATTCCTCTCCAACATTTATTTTGAGTTGTCATTACCTTGGGATGATAACCTTAATAGCCTTAATTTGTGTGATCACATAATGATTTCAACTCTTCATATTTTTAACATTAAGGAAATATTACAAAGATTGTCGTCATTAATGAAGTTACACAGCTAGTAGCCCAAGGTAATTATTGGTAAGGACAGGGGCATAGCATTGCTCCATAAGGAAGGTCTTTTTAAGGCCTTCATAAGCGGGGTTTCTTAATTCTAAAACTTTATGTTAGCCTCTTGTAGGATCGAGCTTCCCTTGCCCATAGCCAATAGAGACCCCAATCAAGCTAGGTAGGTCAAACTGACAAATGGGTTTTGATTACAAGGTTACTCTGGATAGGATTCGTAAAATAGTTGATGTTAAAAATAAAGTTATATGTAGGTCTGTCTTGAAGAGCCTTGGGAACCAATTCTTTAAAATAGAAGAGATAGGTTTAATGGAAACTGAGGACATCCGTACCCACTCTAATTTTTATCAACTACTAATTGTTGCAAACACGTATACAAGAATATTTAATCCTCAATTCAATACTTTCTGAAAAGACTGGAGTTTGTGTGAATATTACTAGTATATAACCTATATCAATCATGCCAGGGAGGAAATGTAGTATTTTACCTTCTAGTTTTGTAATTTCAGAAAATAACTAATGAAATAGAGGGAAGATGCACATTGACATTTACAAAAGCAGTGTCAAATGGGTCATAAGCCCCAGAAAGGTAAAAATATTAATGTGGATTATTGTGCTTTGCTATTCTATTAAGTGCTCATTGCTAGGGAATTCCTACACCCTGAATATGTATTGTAAATATTTATTCCTAAAAATGTACTGTAAATATTTAGTCCAAAACTTGCAATGGTTATTTTGAGAAATCCTCTTATATATTTATGTTGTTTCTTTTCTCCATCTTCCATTTCTGCAAATTTAGTTATTACAAGAAGAAAACCCAATGCAAAAGAGATAGTGAAAAAAAATGAAGGTTTCCATAAACGTATTAAAAATAGAGCATCTGAAAACCTTGCCCTTTCTCTCCATGAACCAAAGTAAACAGAGGGACACCATGGTAGAGACCTGGTGGAGGAAGCAACCTGGGTTAGTAGCGAAGCTTCAAGATGCAGAGGGAAAAAATAGAAATAAGTATATTAAAGTAGAAACTTATACATTATCAACAATATATAATTTAGTAATATTTTTATTGATAAAAAATAGTTTGCTATAGGATATTATTTGAATTGTTTTAGGATATTTTTATGATAAGAATAGTTTATGAGTATTTAATGAATAAAGATGTTGTATAATTTTTGAGAGAATAGGCTTAATTATTGGTGCAAGTGAGATCAAGGATAGAGTGTGCTAATTGATTACGATTGGTAAGTGGTTCAAAAAGTGATGTTTTTGACATCTTTTATGACAACACCTATGTGAAGCATCAAAATTGATGATGACAACTTCAAACTTTAGGTTTAAGTAGTTAATTGGTCAAAGAAGCTTCTATAATTTTTTTATTAAAGTTGTTTATAATTGACATGTAGGATTTTGAGGTGTGCCAAGTTAGTGTGCATGACTACTAGGTCCTCTCTCCTACTTGAATTTTAAGCTTTCAAATGATATATTAAATTTTAATGAATATTTTTGTATGGGTATTTTAATTAAGTGTTTATATTTTTTTTGTTTGAAATTTTGGGTATTTGTAGTGAACAATGACTATGCAACCAACTAAAACTTAAATCATAAAGGAGAGATTTAGAAGAAAAAAGTTAAGTGTTACCTTAGTATGATTTAGGTTTTAGTTGGCTAGATAGATGCTTCCTTGGTAGAGTGGTAATATTAGGCTTATTTACTATTCTTTTCAACTACTGATTCTTTTAATATATTCAAATAGGGGCCTAAATCTATGACAACATAGAGAAGATGGTCTGAGACCCTTCTACAATTGAAGATGCCTCTCGATGCAATTATTTTATTAGAAATTTAGGTATTAATAATGCATCTATATTAGTATTATTTTCATTAAGTTGTTCAAAAGCATTTTTAAAATGCTATAGAATTAAATATGTGCAATCAAGGCATGTAGTGCCATTAGGTTAGGTGTCAATAATTTGGGTTTCTTTTTTCATATGGCTTATAAAAGGCATAATTACACATGTATGCACATGTATTGGTTCCTTATTAAATTTATATTACTAATTTTTTTATCAACTACTAATTATTTTAATATATTTAACTAGGGGCATAAATGTATGAAAACATAATGACTATTGATACACACTCATCTATTGGGTCCTTTGCCTTTTATATATTAAATAAGTAGATATTCAAACTCAATACCTCAAGTAAATGGTTGCAACTATATAGTCCTACAAATTTAGCACCCATTATTGGATACTTTACTAGGACCTATAAGACCCCATTTGGTGATTTTGAGGTCTAAATGCCTATTATGCTTGATCGTAGAAATATATCTTTTCTCCCCTCACTTCTTTTCACCTATCCTGACATCCCCTCCAAATTTTGGCCCATTTCCCAGGGTATAGAATGCCAATGGCATTTTGTCCTAGGCAATTGGAGCCCAAATTTTGCTCGAGGCTTGATGTTGAGGTATTAGTGAGAGTTTTGATTTTGTGGTCGACCTGGATCATTTTTTAATCCCAAAATGATGGAGTAAAGTATAAAAGAACCTCATCTCTCCTCATTTTGCATATCATAACCAAGTGCAAGTATTTTGACAATCAAGCAATCAAATTTTCAAGCAATCAAGAGTAATTGAGCATTTGGATTCAAGATTTGAAGGCAACCATCCAAGATCAAGATCTCCAAGTCTCTATTTCTCCAAGATCTATCAAGTCAAAGGAAATATTCTCCAATTAATGAAAGTTTTTCTCCCATGCTAGCTAAGTAGAGGAATTCTCAATCAAGAAAGAAGATTCTACTTTCATTCTCCTTCTCTCTCCTTCACTGCAAGTGGTTTTCAAGCATATCAACATTCCAGATCTAGGAGTGGCATTTTTATAGATCTATTCTTTTGTCAGAGAATCCTCGATTCTACATCACATTCCAAGGTCAACTCTTTGGATTCCAAAAACATTCAAACATCTTCATGGTTCTGAGCGATTTCTACCTCCGTCCATGAGGGTTTATGCAAGGTAAATCCACCATTTTCCTTTTTACATACGTTCCTTTATGCAATTTATTTATATTTTCAAGGTTGATTCCTAAATAGGGGTGTGACCAAGGAAAAACCCTTTAGATAATATTTTACCTCATAATTCTATGTGCAAGAATAGGTTACGGAGCCATTGGATTAGGATTAGAAAGATCAAACACAATCAGAAAGACCCAGAAAGTTTCAGTCAAAGGTGTAGGGTACAAAACACCTTTCAGCTTGTCCCTAGTATTTTTAGCTTGAATTTCACCTACAGGTCAAATCTAAGATCTTCTTTCCATTTTTGTACTTTTTTGCTCACTGTCTACTATTATCAATCTATTATTTCCAGTTTTCTATAACTTCTCTAATTAAGCATTTTAATCATATTTCTACATTATTTCTATTTCATCAATCACATATTTTAGCGAAGGAATCTATTGTCTCACTTAGCATTTGACTCTCCTATTAAACTTAGTGGGCTGTATTACTTTCAAATGTGTAATTACAAAAAAAGGAGGTGATTCACCTATCTTTTGCATTGCTCCCCTTTTCCTCATTATACATTTTGGTGAATTTGCCTTATAACACTTTCAAATTTGATTTGGTGTCTAGATATCCTTGTATGCAATACATTAGATCATATCTTTATCACATTGTATGCATATAGATGTATGGGTCCACCTCATTATACAATCCAACTCATAACACTTTCAAATATGATTTGGTGATTAGATATACTTCAAGTATGCATTACATACCTTTCATTTTGATAGTTAGATCTAGATATACTTTACATGCTTTACATTAGATCTTTAAATTTGATAGTTAGATATGTTTTTCATAAAAGATTGACATTTTCTTTAGTTGAATTGAATATCTCTAAATCTCACATTTCCATTAGATCTATCTTTTGTTTTATTTCCCTATGCATGAGTGCTATTACCTTGAGTCCCACTTATAGCATTCTAGTTAGCAGAAGTCGTAGACTTATGGGTTCCTTTGATCCCATGCCTTCTATATTTCCTAGCAATCTTGATGAGACCAACATGCATCCTAATGGAATCAATCCTATTGAGAACAACTCTTCCCATTCTTACCATGATGAGATGATGCCTTAAGATTCCCTATTATACAAGTCCAAAAGCTTTCCCATGAATTTGAAAAATTTGAGCAATGGTTAGGACAAGAAAACTCTAATACTGAGGTCATTTTTTTTGTCGAAGGTTTAAGAAAGATGATCCATAATGGTGAACAAGGTGTTAATATCTTGTATTTTATATCTCATCACATTGATAACATTGTCAAGCCTATTAGAGATTGTGCTCAAGAGATAGGTTTCATTCCACTTACTACTAGTGTTGAGACCTCTATGCCTATTTCTACCTTTTTTCCTAGTGTGTCTACCTATGCTCCTATCATAACAACTTCTATTCAAAATCTCAATCCTATACATATCAGCATTCCCAATGCTATTGTTTCTACTATTCCTTCAAGTGAGCCATGTGTTTCTTTACCTTCATCAATGCCTAGTTACAATAGTGTTCCTTTTTCATATTCCATTGTTCCTCCCATATCTCATAATGCTCCAAATATTTCACACATATCTCCTACCACTCTTTCTCTCGATTCAACTATTAGTAATTTAGCTCAAAGTGTGTCTTCTTTACAACAACAAATTGCTTCCATGACCTAGTCCAAGTTAAACATCCTTACTTGTGACATTGTTAGTCCTTTTTACTTGGATATCATTTGTGTTGTTATTCCTCAATACACAAAGATCCCTTACCTAGATACTTATAATGGTAAATGTGATCCTTTAACCCATGTCAATTAAACTTTTCAAACCTTGTGTAGTGATTTTTCTCATGATCATAGGTTTATGGCTATTTTTTTTACTAGAACCTTTCGAGATAAGGCCTTGCAATGGTATTGATCCTTGCCTCCTTATTCTATTGACTCCTTTCAAAATCTTGCTAATTATTTCATTCAATAGTTTCAAAACAACATTATTCCTAAGATTTTCTTAACTGATTTAATGCATTATAAATAAGGTATTCAAGAAAAAGTGGCTAATTTCATTTGTAAATTTAAGCATTTGGATGCTCATATTTCTTATCATGCGCCTAATATTGATGTGCAACGTATTTTCATTTCTAATTTACAAAAGGACATTAGAGATAAGATTCTTCTTTTTAAATTTTCATCTTTTACTCAATTATGTGTAGTGCTTCATTATTATCATCTTCAAGTGAGTCAGTTTGAGAATACCACTCCAATGGATCTGGTTGATAAGAGAAAATGCCGCATCCTATAACAAGTTTCAAAAACTAAAGAACTTCATCAAAATCAACAACTCATCCAACAATGTTGATGAGAAAGTGGCAACAACATTAAAAGGTGTCACTCCTTTCTCATATATTTTTAGACCTTATCATAGTTTTACTCAACTTTCTGAATCTTTGCATAATGTGATGTTGAAGTTAATTAATGCTAAAGTGTTAACTCTTCCTCTTATTAAACCAATTGACACGTCCAAACCCTTACCCAAATTCTTTGATCACAAATCCTTTTGTCAATACCATTATCAACCTGGTCATGATACTAAAAAGTGTTTCTGTTTGAAATATATTATTCAAGACCTTATTAATTTCAATACCATATCTCTTGAGGGTGTTAATGATCAAGGAAACAAATCTATAGCACCTCCCAACCAAAAATAGAAAATCTATACCAACCTTTTTTGTCTCATTTGACCAATAATTCTGAGTCTACACATTGTTTTTCTTCTTATTCTACTCATGTTGTTGACTATGACAATAAGAATACTAAAGCCAATAATTTTATCAACCTCATTGGTTAAAATGAACCTAAATCAAAATCCAAACTTGATATTTGCATTACCTTTGACCCTAGTGAGACAATTAAAGCACTCAATGGTCCTCTTTACAATGTTGCAAAGCTTAATAGTCTCTATTCTCATGGTGTTCTAATTGACCTTACTTGCATGATTACTCCAATAACTAAAGAAAATATTTTTAATAGATGATTGAAACATATTTCTATGATAAACCTAATTTTATGATCCAAACTTGCAGTGGTTTCATTTATCCTACCCATGATTCTATTACATTTCTCATAGAAGTTGGTGGTAAAAATCTAGATGTCACCTTTTTTGTCATCCCAACTTCCAATCAAATTAAATTCAAACTTAGTCTTCCTTGGCTTACCTCCATGAAAGATATAGCCTCTCCTATTCATAAGTGTTTTAAATTCCCTCAGAGTGTAGAAATCATGACTATCAATCATAGTCTCTATCAACCTTACATCTCTCGAGAGTCTATTGATCTTGATTTCTCGTGGCCTTCTATGTCTGAACCCACCCAAATCCATAGAGATAATCTCTTTTTATCATATCAAAAATATAAAATCTAAAAGATTTGTGAACTTATCGATCCTAAGGATGTTCCATCTCCTTTCCCTAAACCTAGACTTCTCCCTAAACCACCTACACCTCCTATATATGATTTTGTTTTTCCTCCTATATCTTATAAATGTTTTGTCAATGCTATCTCTCAACCTAGTGAGGTTCCTTCTATTCTTCCCCCTAAGGAAGAAAAGGGCCCGATGTTGATTGATCCTAAACCTAACCCAATTTCTAGCAAAATTAAGTGTAACCATTGTTCTCGTGACCACCATCGCAAACATTGTGCTAGAGATCATCAACATTTTTTACAAAATCCTTCTTCAACTAAAACACATTCTGGTGGTTTGATTCCCTTTGGTCAAACCATGTATAGCCTAAAGGTGGAAGTTAACTTGAAAAGATGAAACTGAATAAACATGATAGTTTTATTCGTATCTTGGATTCTATTGCAATTAATTTGTATGAAAAATAAACTCTTGATGATGATGATGATGATTTTGATGTTCATAATGCAAGTAATGATGATATTGATCTTAGTGACTCTAATGATATGTACGATCTTATTGATATTAATCATGAATTACTAGCTATATTTTCACAATAATTATGTCTTAATGCTAGTGAGGAATAAAGTGACCCATCTTTACAGTATGGTCCTTTGAAATTGGCTATTGTTACATCTATTGTACTTGATGTGGCTCCTATTGCATGTTTCCCACCTTCCCTAAACACTATAGACCAAGATGTGGATGAGAGGGGTAGGTGATATGCTTGACTAGCTCCTATTGTGTAGTGAATTCTTTGTGTTTGCCTTTTGTAATGTTCTTCCACCATGATGTGCTGCTTAATATATGTTTTTTCTAGATTTCTTTAGATGACCCTTGTAGCTCTATTGGCACAACGTGATAAAGGAATTGATCTATCATGACATTCCTCTATATGTTGTTACATGTTATGTCGTGCATGTGCGATTGTTTTTAAATAATACTTTGTGCTATCTAATTGGGGATGATGCAAAATGATAACTACCTATTATTTTTGGTCTCCATGATGTCAACACAAAAAGACTCTTTTTCATGACTCTTGCGTGACATTCTTCCATTGTGCTTGTAGTTCTACTACCTTTGGGGGATGATGACATTTCATTTTTATATAATATATCATGCATTATCATATGATCATACTGACTCCAGAGCTAGTATATCCCTTTTTTGCTCTCTTTTTTCATGTATTAATTTCCCTTGTTATGTCCTTACTTGGGGGCATCTCATAGTGGAAATGTTTCTTATGGGTGCATGTATGCTCCATTAAAGCTAGTGCTTGCATTGAGGTGTTCACAATCACTTTAATGTGGGGGCATACACTCTACTCCATGTTTCACATTTTGAACACACACACAATGGTTCAATGTAACCCATCTTGTAGATGGCCAAGGAGACAATGCTTTTCTTGTGTCCTTTTTCATTTGATCCCTTAACAAAAACAATATTTTCCTTAAGGATTGATCTTCCTATTTTTCATCCCTAAGGAGACAATGCTTTCCTTAGGCTTAATCACTTTCATTAGATCCCTTAATGTAGACAATGCTTTCGTTAAGGACTAATCTTTCCTTTACTTGATCCTTGTGGAGAAAATGATTTTCTTAGGCCTGATCACCTTTGTCAAATCCCTTAATGAAGACAATATTTTCCTTAAGGACCAATCCTCTTTGATGGGTTGACTAGCATAACACAACTTACTAGACTTTTAATGCCATCTTTTGCAATGCTTTCTCTTTGTGTGATCCATGGTAGGGTAATACCTTACTAGGCTCGTGGTTATGCTTTCTTCCTTCCCTCTATTTTTTCTCTCTTCTGAGAGATGCCTCTTTTAGATTAGTTTTGGATTTGATGGAGAATTAAGTTACTTGGGGGATTGATGTTTCTTTGTCTCCTTGACCTTGATAAGATTGTTCTTATGCATTTAGCTAATTTACTATGGGCATGCATTTATCTCATACTATTGCTAAAGTAGGGGCTAAATGCATACTTCTAAAAAGTTAGCACCCATTATTGGATACTTTACTAGGACCTATTAGAACCTATTTTGGTGATTTTGAGGTTTGAATTCCTGCTACGCTTGATCATAGCAACTTTTTATTTCCCCCCTACTTTATTTCACCTATCCTGACATCCCCTCCTAGTTATGGCCCATTTCCCAGGGTAGAAAATACCAATAACATTTTGTACTGAGTGTATCCAATGAAAATATTGACCTATTTGGAATTGCTCTGCAAGTTCTCAAATTGTTGGTGAAATGAGAATAAACAGCAACATTTAGCTTTATAGACACCAAATGGTCAAATTGGGGCTTCATTAAATGATCTGTACATTGAGTAGGTGTATACAATTGTCTCGGCCTTCTCATGTCAACTCTATAAACATATGCTCAGTCAATACTACCATTCAATTTCAGCTCAGTACATATCACATCTCGGCTATAATAGGAGCTTGGCATACACTAGTGAATCGGTCACTATGAACTTAAATACTGAACCTCGACATCAAATATACAATATACTTTCTTCTCAGATCTATCCTAATGCATCTTAATTTATGCAGATATGGACTTTAACATATTAAATGTTAGGAATTGATGTAAAATAAATCATTGTAAGATTCAGCTCCTCACATACCTTCTTTGCTAGTTTGAAGTAGTGTGATCACCTAATTCATTGGAATGGGTGACCTCAGGCTCACTGGCTCCACTACTACTTGCTTCCTCTTTCTTTTTCCATGTCTTATTCATCTGGTTCCTCATTTGTTCAACAGTCTCTTCATTCTTTACTTGTTCATTTCTTGGTGCATGTGCTCTGCAGTCTCTCTTTATGTGACCAATATTATTGCATTTATAACATACTAGACTCCCACTCATCCAAATCTTGGATTTGCCTCTAAAATGTGTCTTCAAATAATTTACTCCAATACGACCATATTCTCCACAATAATGACAACTATACCATGTATTGTAGTCCCAATTGTATGTGTTACCTTTCCTAGGTACTTTGTTCTGCTGATTGGGTGTCCACTTAGCTTTGGATCTACACTCTTGTGCTCTATGACCATATTTCTGATAGTTAAAATGATGTCCTTGAAATCTAGGTGAGTAGGTGGATTACCGATCTTTGACCTGCATTCATGTGCCTGATGTCCATGTTTCTTACAATTAAAACAATTTCCATTGAACTTTTTCTTAGGATTGGACTTACCATTCTTGCTTCTGCAGATGTTAGTTATGTGTCCTATCTTTCCACAATGATGGCATGTAGGTTTCTTGTTCTTTGAATTTTCATTCCTCTATTCTCCACTCTTTTATGATTCTCCTTCAATGGATGTCAAGTGCTCATTATGTCCAAGTCCAAAAGTATCACTGGATCTTCTAGGTGACCTTAAAAGTTCTTCAAAGTATTTCACAGCTTCATTAGGCTTGTTCATCCTCTCATTGAGTTCCTTTTCAGATCTTAGTTCACTCTTCAATTGGCTATTTTTTGATCTTAGATTTGTGATTTCCACATCTTTCCTGCTCAACTCTTGATTAGCAAGTAGCAGTTGGTTCACCATGTCCAATTGATTATTTTTTAGCCTCTGCATGTCACATGTCACTTCATAAAGTCTTACAGACATTTGTCTTTTGTCTTCTTCAACCATTGTCTTATCTTCTTCAGATTTCTTTTTCTGTTTGGTTACTTCACAAAATCTTACCGATTGTATCTCTTGTTCTCTTTTTAGATTTATGATGTCCTCACTCAGTATGTTTTTTTTCTCTAGCAGATCTGTTATAGCTTTGTCACTTTCAGTAGAATTACCATTGTCAAATAGACCTCTAGTATCCTCTTCTTGGTATTGTGTTTCATTCTATTTAATTGCCAATTCTCTCCTTCTTCTTAAGGATTTCTTCAATTCACCTATGGCTTCTTCAAGCTGATGTAATGCAAGATGAATGTCAATATTCTAATTCTCTATGATATTTCCCAACTTATAAACCTCCATCTCCAAGACCTTAACTCACAATTGATTAGACTTTTTAAAGAGACTTAGCTTTGATACCAATTGGAAAGTGAGATACTGAGAGAGGGGGGGGGGAGTGAATTAGATATCTACTATTAACTCCATTTTGACATAAATTCACTTGCATAACATAAACATCAAATTCAATACTAAAATAGATCTAACATTCTAATCTTCATCCATGAAATTGAGACATAACACAAAGATTTTGGTTACCTAGAAACCCTTGAAAAGTAGAACTAGGGTGGAGATGACACCCATAAATCTTCACTGTTGTAGTATTAAATTTTTCTTGTTAGGGCTACAAAGTTTTGATCATAAACTAATGATCTACCCTTTGAGGGGTCTTCCCTATTAAGAGCTTACAGACTTATTCAATCTACCTTAGTAAAAGGATTTAAACTTACAAATAAGTAAGCAATCAATTAAGAGATTTACTTAGGCTTGTTGGGACCACTCTATTAAGAGAATTACCCCAATTCACTTGTTAAAATGTTTCAATATCTGATCCTTCGGTTTGCACTGTGATGTTGATAACAAATCTTATCCTTCCAATACTAGTTTGATCTCCTTAATCAAATATATTTATGTCCTCTCCTTCACTTCTTTGCTTGGTCACTCTAACTGATCTCTGCCTATAATACAATATTTATCTATTATGTATATGAGATCCTTCATACTCTTCTCATACTCTCTTTCATCATTTTAGGGTTCAGATCTCATCTTATATAGACAACAAATCAACTCCCTAGATCAAGATCAACGATCTAGATTATCTACTTATGCCTCTTAAGAATTTCATAAATCTGATAGGCTACATAGCTTACATAGGGATTAATGATCTTACAAATATAAAGCATAATCACCTCTGTGATTCCCTCAGCAAATATTAAATATTGTGTAGATGTCGGCCAAAATGGTTTACCTAAGTGTTTGTGCCATTACAAAAACATATGTCAAATCTGGCTTACTCGGCATATGAAGTTTTTGACACTCAACATTAACTATTCTTCATATACTAGTGCTCGACACTAATATATCTACACAGCTCAGCATAAACTGCTCGGCTATTACTAAACTACTCGCTAACCTCTAACTTTCTCGGTAGTAACTACTACTCGGTAACTGTACAAGATACAAGTATAGACATAACTTGACCTTTACTAGATGACTCGGTCGCAGTGATGACCAACCAATATTGCCTAGAAAATGACTAAGTGTAAGACATTAATAGACAAAAAAACTTAGGGATAAACAAGAACATCACATGGAATCTCTAGATGTGGAGCTTGAATGGACTACAGAGGGGCGAATGGCACAATGACATTTGAATCCCTCCCATTAGGTGAACCAAATGGAAGAAAAACATCTAAATCTATAGGCTATGTAGGTTGATTCTCAAGGCTCAAAATTGGAGTTGAAGACTGAAATGGACCTCATTCTTCATCAAATACTAGTTCATAACTGAATATGAGATGATTGATAGTAACATTAATCAACCAATAAGCCTTATGTGTATCACTTTACCCAATGAACATCAATTTTTGAGCCTTGTAATCTAGTTTGGTGCACTTGGTATTTGGATTCCAAACTTAAGTTGTATCGCCAAAAACCTTTAGGTGACTAATTTTGGGCTTTCAACCAGACCAAGCTTCCTTTGGGGTCATCTTCTTAATGACCTATGTGGGAGAATGATTCAAAAGATAAACTACAATAAAGATCGCCTCTTCCCAAAACTTCTTTGGAACATTTTGATGCTCCAACATAGATCGAGCCATCTCAATGACTATACTATTCCTGCACTCAATGACACCACTATTGTGGGGTGTAAGATTTTGCAAGTTGATGCTTAATGTCATGCGATGCAAAAAAGTTGGAGAAATTATATGAACAAAATTCTCCACCATTGTTAGCCTAAAGAGTGACTATCTAATAGTGTGACTATATTTTCACTAAGGCCTTGAACTTCTGAAATATATTGAACACCTTTGATTTATGTTGAAGAAAATACATCCAAATTTTTCTACTAAAATTATCAAAAAATAGAAGAAAATACCTACATCTATTAACTGATGGAGTGTTCATGGATCCACAAATATATGCATGAACCAACTACAAGACCTTGGATTCCCTCCAAGAGTCACCATCTAGAAATAAAGTTCAATGTTGCTTCCCAATTTGAAAAGTTCTACAAAATCCATGATTTTGTATTTGAATCTCAAGTAATCCAACAACTAGACTATCTCGAGCATACTTAGAGATAATGAACATTCAAATGCCCATACCATTGATGCCAAAGATTACTTATGGAAGTAGTTTTCACTATCATGGTATGCTCTTGAGAATAACTTGTATCAATGAGTCTATAAATACCATGATCCTTAAGACCAACTACAACTATAGTGTGAGACTCCCTATCAACAATGTTACACTTGTGCGAATTGAAGGCAACATTGAGTTGTAGAGAATGGAGCATAATCTTACTGATTGATAGTAGATTGAGATTCATGCTTGGGAAAAAGTACACATTGAGAAAGATAAAATCCAGGCTCCCACAAAGTAAAATTTGAATGTTATCTTTGTTGAAAACTATATATTCCTCACCTTCTTCAAAGACCACTGATTCATAGAAAGGCATGAACTTTGGGAACCAATCTCGACAATGGGTGAAATGCAGAGAGGCATCAGAGTCAATGTACCAAGTTGATGATGTCTCATGGTCTGATGGGCATGTGGCCATGAATGCATAGGAGATAAACACCTTTTGATTAGAATGCATAGAAGATTGGGCCTTCTGTTTAGACCCTCTCTTTGAATATTGTGTAATTACCAACTATTTCTTGCAATCCATCTTCATGTGACCAAACTTGTGAAAATAATTGTATTGAACACTCTACTTTTTTGAAGATTCTTGAGGTTTACCTATTGTTTTATGCAAGGAGGACTAAGGTTTACCTTTGTTCTTGTTTGAGGCTTTGGATGTGAAGGCCACCTGTTTACAGGAAGACAGACTAGCATTGGTGTCAAATTGTTTCTTTCATTTATCCTATTGCAGAAGCTTGTTGCATAGATCAATAAACTTCATATCAATGCTAACAAAAGTGATATTGAGTGTCTCAATAAAATGCTTGTATGATTTGGGCAGCCTTTGCAACATGATCACTACCATATCTTCTTCCTTCATCTTGTGGCCAATAGCTTCGAGCTGGTCACCAATTTCCTTGATCTTTGTACGATGTGTTTGAAGATACATCTTCTCATCCATCATGATAGAAAAAATATATGCTTAAGAAAGAATGCTCAGCTCTTGTCAGATGTCTCATGAAGATCCTTCAAGATGCACCATATCTCTTTAGTTATTTTCTCATAAGACACTTGAGGGGGATGATCATCTATAAATGAAAGTCTTATGAACATGACGAGTTCTCAGTTAAGCTCATCAAATTTGTCCTAATCTAGCCTAGTTAGAGAAGGACATGTTTCTTTACCCAAAATAATTTTGTCAAGACACTGATATTTGTATATTGTCATCATGCGCTACTTCTAGGTGTTGCAGTTGCAACCATTGAATCATCGATTTCCTTCCAACATAATGTTGGTCAAAGATGACATCACAAAACTTGAGGTCACTGGTCAACCCTGTGAAGGCACATAAATTGCGGTACAAAACACACTGAAACAAAAAAAGACTACGACAACCCTGAAAATAAAAAAAAGTGTCAGAATTTTTTTGTTTGTTTGTTATTTTTTGGTAAAAAAAGGAAAAACCTAGACAAGTGTAAGGATTAAAAAATCCCCAGTCCACAATAAACTTGGTATCAGAAATCCAAACTTGCTAGCCCTAGTCGATGATAAAAAAACCCTAGCTCGCAGGGTTTAGTTGTCGTAGTGAAAAAGTAGGAGAAAAAAATCATGTTGCTAGAAGAAATTGAGTCACACAGAAATAGAGAAAATGATCCCCCAAAAAACATGATTAGAATATCAAAAATTACAAATAAAAATTTAGGTAAACTACTAACTAAAAATCGTAAAAAGTAGAGAAAATCATGTCTGATATTTTCATGGTGATTTTTTTTAGTTTACAATGGGTTTTTCAAATGATATTTTTTCATGTTTTGCAGCGGGGGCAACACGATAAAGGCACCAAAAATATGTGACAAATCAATGACAACTTGATTTTTGATGAATAGAGGCCTTTCCATTAATTAAAAAGTATAAGTATATTATCCACAAAAAGGGGTCGGGGGATGCAAGATCACCCCACAAGAGTCACATGACAAAAACTAGATACATCAAATATTTAAAAAAAAACATAAGCCCTCAGGCAACAGGAGAAGTCGCAGCCGAGGGAGGAGGATCCTTTTCTTCAAGGATTCCCCACACATTGGGGCCTGGAAGTGGGTTGGAAATAGACTAGCCATCATCATCTTCTTTTTCTTCTTCCTGCCACCTGGGAGATATAGCAAGAGCTAGGCGAGGAAATTTATTAGAAACATTGGCCGGAGGCTAGCCAATAGCAATAGAAGAGGGAGAAGGAACAATAGGCCAACCACTAACCAAACTTCGGTGAGGAGGGGAAGTCAAGCAACACCACCAATTGGCTCTATCAATGGAAGAGCGATAGGGGTCTTGAGACCTAGGGGCCCAGGAGCACCGAGTAGAAGAACTCCAACCATGTGGCATAGTGTGATCAATGGACAGAGAGTCTGACGACACTCTGGCAACCATACATGGGGAATTGCCCCAATGCTATAATAACTCCTACAAATTGGCCACTTCAAGAGCCACTTTATCGACTTGTACTTGAATATGCATTATTATATTGTAACAAATATATGATTTAATATACATAGAATATGCATCATTATATTGTAACAAATATATGATATAATATCCTTCTAAATAGTGAAAAGAATTTCCATCTTCAAAGCATGCCAAATCTAGGTAAATCTAGAAGGCATTCTGGGTGAGTCACCTAGCAAAATCATATGCCAAGAAAAGGGAAATGAATGAAAAGGCTTTAAAAAATCATGACTTCGGCTCCAGTAATGTTGAGCTCAATGAAAAAACCAAAAAAGATGCATGAAAGTCTCTGGGAGACCACAAAAAGGGCATCTAGGATAAGGGATTCCTAAATACTGGAGCCTAGCACCCAAGGGAAGGCCTTTGAAAGAGCACACACTAGGAAAAATGCACAATTTTTGGCTCTTTAATTGTAGACCAAATAGTAAGGAAACAAAACTACCAAGTCTTCTAGGAAGAAGACAAGTGCCATCTGTGATTCAAAGTGTCAATACCATCGACAAATGGGGCACCAACCAAATGTAACTCATGCTAGGCTTGTAATTAGTGAGAGGAGTCCAAGGATACCACTTCCAATCTTTCCACCAAGACTTGATCAAAGAAATATAAAGCCTATGCAATAACTGAGGAGGTTTGGTTGAGACCAAAAGGTCAAAAGTCTATCGATCTGGGTGAGAAAGTTTGAACTGCACTTAGAGGTCATCCCAAGAGTGGAGACTCATAGTGGCTCTGGAAAAAAGATCTTTGAGGGATCAAATGCCACATTTATGAAAATGCAGAGCATGCAGACCCTAAATCTTGGCCAAAGGGAGCCCTTGTTGATGAAAAAGAGGTGACCACTAGATATTGTGTCAGTTAAAAGAGAGACCATCATGAAACCCATTTCCAGCCCACCACATCCAAGGTTTAATATCCTTCCAGGCTTTATAGATGCTTTTAACAACACAAGTGCCCTAGATCTGAATTGGCTCTGACATAATAAGAATGGTTTGAAAACTAATCCCCTTCCAAGCTGGTTTGTGAGCTAGGAATCCAAAAGAGATGTAATGCCTCAATAAAACCTTCCAAAATTCATTACCAGAAAAATCTATGAGAACCCATTTTGCACATAGAGCAATAACTTATTTCTAGGTAGACAAAAGGCCAAGCCCACTAGTGTCTTTGGGCAGGCAACAATACTCGTAGGCCACCCTATGGAAGTCATGAGAATCGGCTCCAGAGGCCCATAGAAAGTCATGAAACAACTTTTTTAGCTTCATATAAGAGGCTTTAGAAGGCACCCAACATGAGGAATAGTAAATATGAGTAGCAACAAGCACTTTCGAGAAAATTTGGAACTTACTAGCCAGGGATAGGGTCTTGGTGATCCAATATTCCAACTTCTTCTCAATTCTGGCAAGAACAACATTCCATAGCTCCACATGAAAAGCCTGGAAGGCAAAGGGAATGCCCAAAAATATGAAAACCTCTCCATGCTGGATCCATTTCCAACCAAACTGAGCCATCTAGGGAGGATCTAAAAGAGAAGACTGTCTGTAACATTGAGTCTTGTGCCATTGGATAGCAGATCTAGCTAAACAAAAAGTATCAAGGCATTGAAGATATGCCTTCACATTAGCTTCATCCTTGATGAGAGTGAGAAAATAATCATCAATGAAATGACCATTGACAAGCTGAGCAGGTGACTTAGACAGGGAAATTCCTTTAACGAGACTTGGGGAATATGCATTGGCAAGCAAATAACCAAACCCTTCCCTAGCCAAGACATATAAAGAAGGAACCAAGGGGAAACCTTGGCAGATGGATCTAAAGAGACCAAAGGCTTTAGATTGACAACCATTGATAGTGATGCAAGAGGAGACATCCCCAGATAACATCTGAAAAAAATTGTATGAATCTGGGACCAAACCCAAGAGCTTGAATCATAGCCAAAATAAAAGGCCATTCAATCCGATCATAGGCTTTAGCAAAATCAATTTTGAGGAAGATGACTTTCTGGTTTGACCTTTGAGCCCATTCCATGCCTTCTCAAACAACAATAATGTTGTCAAGAATAAACCTAGACTTGATGAAACTAGTTTGTTTAGGATGAACAATCAAAGACAGGATGTGGTGAATTTTCAAGGCAAGAGCCTTGGCTATGATCTTGTAAGAGACATTAAGCAGAGTGATAGGTCTCCAATTGTAGATACCCTCCCAGTCTACTGCCTTAGGAATGAACTTGATGTTTCCCTTATTGATAAAATCCCCTAAGGAACCAGAGTGAAATGATTCCAAATAAACATTGTGGAGATCGAGGCCAATGACCTCCCATAAGGCCTTGTAAAATCCGTAGGGGAAACCATCACATCCAAGAGCCTTGTCATCGACCATAGAAAAAATAGCCTCTTTAAGATCAGTGAGAGTAAGGAGCTGATCACAAAAAGATTGTTGACTAGCTACAACTACCAAATAATTAGCAAGCGCTTGGTGTCTTGCCAAAGAATTTCCATGTGAAGTGAACACCTACTCAGAATGTCGAACAAAGGCTTGTAGAATATCATGAAGCTCTGTAAGTAAGTTCTAACCTTAGATTTATTTATTTTTAATCCTTGTGGCAGTATGGCAATATCTAAGAGCCAAGAAAAATTCTTTAGAAGCTCGATCTCCCACTTTTAACCAGTGAAGCCAAGCCTTGATCTGAGCACCTCTAGAAAAATAATTGCTGCAACTTGTTTCTGGTGTCGTATCTAAGAAAGCTGGATTTGTAGCTCCGAGTTGAAAGAATCAAGCATTAGAGCTTCAGAGGTAGTACAAAGACCTTTAATAGTAGCCTCATAAGATCTCTAACAAAAATGAGCAAGTTGTCTGCCATAAATGTGAAGAAATCTAGCAGTATGGGTGATGACATCATTCCACCACTGAATCCAACCAATAGGTTGATGAGGGCGTGGTTGTAAATTCCACATTTGGTGAATATGGGCCAGAGTAGGCTTGTGACTCAAAAAAGAAGTGTTGAGGTAGAATTGCATTGTGGGAGGTCTTGCCTTAGCTATCTACCATTAAATGCAATGGGGAAATGATCCGATAAAGTCACATCAATAAGCAGAGTGACAGGTAATTTATGAGTATCAAAAAATTTGAAAAAATATTGCGCCGAAATCATGGCACGATCAAGCCTTTTAAAAATCTTGTTAGAGCCAGCTCTAAAATTATACAAAGTATGCCAAACATTGCCAGAATGGCGACGACCAATATTGTGATAAAAAAGACCAAATTTATTACACATGTAAAACATGTCCTCTCTTTCTCCAGTTGTCCAGCGAAAAGATAAAATCCCATCTTTGTCAGAAGCCACCTCAACCATATTGAAGTCCCCACATCAGAGCCAGGTTGCAAGTGATAGAGAATCAACAAGCCATCTCCAAAGCTGCAATCTTTCGACAACATCATTGGGGCCATATATTCACTATCCCAAAAGAATGATTCTCAATAGAAAAAACAACCCATACAACTCTCTGCATGGGGTCAAAACCATGATTAACAAGAGAAGAATGCCAAGTTGCCAACAAGGAGAAATAAGAGTTGCAACTCCACTAGGACCAGCTTCATGTTGAGTGGAGAGAACAAGGCTATCTGGCCAGATAACACAACATGAAGCCTGAAGCATAAAACCAACAATTTTCACCTCTTGAAGGCACAAAATGTCCAGGTCAGAGACTTGTTGACGAACATTTCTCACAAAATATTTTCTAGGCAGGTTTGTGAGACTCCGCACATTCTAAGAGATGTAATTCATGAGAAAACCTCAAGCATTTTATCCTCGTCCCCAAGAGAGGAGAATTTTTTGTGCAAGAACTCAGAATGAGGATCCTCATAAGAGAGGAGATGCCATTTTGCTAACAACTCTCCTTCTTTTTACTTAGCACACCCAGAAGGGCTGCGAGAGCGACGCAAAGACAAAGAAGAAGAAATGGCTGAAGCCGCTTGCGGTGTGTGAACCAAAGGAGGTCTAGTGATAATAGTAGCTGCATTACTCCCCTATTGAGTAGGGTTTGAAATAAGGGGCACCTTGTCTGGTAACCCAACAGAATGAGAGGCACTAGTACCTTTAGCAACCTCAGGGCCATCCTGTGGTTTTCAAGGTGACATAGACTTCCCCTTACGACCCACAATGGTCTATTTGTCCTTCTTCTCTTCCTTTTTCAGGTCCTCTTGAGGTTAAGATCCTGAATTTTTGGGAGGTGACTTAATTCTGGGAACTGCTAGAGGGAAATCATTGATCTTGTGCTCTATCGACTGGCTTCGATAGCATGTGTTTGGAAAATTTAGATAGAGCACCTTTTGGATGAAGGTATTACCAACCACTTGAATCTCAAGGGTTTTCTTTAAGATCTCGGGAAAGATCAACTTCAACACAGACCCTCTTTTGAGGGTGAGCATTAAAAAATTGGTCATATTCAAGACATACCACTTTACCGACCTTTTGCGCAATGGTTTGAATGAAAGGACAACAAGGAAAGGGAAGGCTAGGAAACTTGACCCACATAGGAACTCTATGCTTTTTGTCATCTGAGATGGTGAAGTCTCGAGACCAGCGCTGAAAAACCAAGATGGAAGACCTAACAATCCATGACCCACGAGCAAAGATAGCTTCGACATGGGCATGATTTGAAAACCGAAACAAAAAACCCTTTGGTAAGGTTTTGAATGTCATCCAGCCAAACTCCATGAGGAGTCCAATCTTTGGCAATCCAGTCTTTAAGCATGCTTTCAGGAGGGATTCTTCCCACAAAATTGTTAGGAATGGGAACACTGAGAGGGGGGGGGGGTGAATTAGTGTTTATTGTATTTTAACTTTTCTCTTTAATATTTATTCTGAACTTAAATGCTTAAGTACTAAAGTAAACATTCACATAAACATGAAACATGAAATCAACACATGGCACCAATATGATTACGGGAAAACCCAAATAGGTAAAACCCCGGTGGGAATTGATACCCACTAATATTCTGCACTAGTGTTTTGTGATCCTTGTTAGAAGATCATTTACCCTATTAGGAGTATCTTTACAATGCTTTAAGTACAGTAGACCTTGTTAAGGGTTAGACCCTGTTAGGAGTCTTTTACAATCATCCCTGTTAGGGGAGAGGACACACTATCCAAGAGCTCACTGCTCAAGTGGTGAAGGCTACAACCTTTTGATTTCAGATACACACTATATCTGCAGGATGAATTGTCACTGTGACACTACTTGTCAGATCAGTTCCTTTGATGCGTTGATGCTTTGACCTCTAGAAAAGCTCTAATACATCTTCTAGTGTCTTTGCACACTTTTTCTCTGCTTATTACAACTCTCTATCAACTTCCATACCGAATACAATGGGCGCACCTTATATTTATGTGCTTATACAAAATACACAATTAGGTCGGCCCTGTAATTAATTACAAACAACACTTCCAAATGAATTGGCTTAAGCATGCTTACAATTATACATATAAACATGTCAGAAACCTAAATACAATGGGTGCATAGCCTTTACAATATTACATTACAATCACAAACCAAAATACTGACTATCGGCTCCATGCTCTATTCTCTGTTGGCACACATTGGTTGTGCAACTTCAACTGTCTGTAACTTTCACATCTTTGCATATCTACTTATGTGCTCATAGACTAAGCATAAGTATAATCTAACAAACTTAACTTCTAGGGTGCATACCATAATTCATCCATACACATGTGCGTTGATGCTCTGAGCTGCAGGAACTCTGTACACTGTCCAATTTTCAACACTTAACTGAATTATGATCTGTACACTAAGTGCGTTGACTTCAAACTATTATATGACTTTGTTGTCATAATGACAACACTATATCTAGTCATATACCTTAGTATAGTCAACTTTCCAACAATCTCCCCCTTTGTCATTGATGGCAACAAAGGAATATGGCCAAGTTGCTAATTGTCCCTTAACACAAAAAACTTTTGTCTTTTATACATTCTTTATACATAATCTTATATCTCATCTTATATCTCCCTATACATATATATACTTCATATTCTATACACAACTCCCCCTTTGACATTAATGACAAAGGTGTACCAAAAATTGTATCTGCACATACTTAGGGAAAACATCCAGATATGTTATCTTGAGATTCTATATCTCCTTCTTCCAAAAAGTTATCAATGAGTTAACTATTTGGAGATGGGCGCATAAAGCATATTGAAGCTTCTCGATCTTCTTCAAATCTGTGCTCAGACCTTCATCATAGGTTATCATGGTGGCATCAATCTCCTTTATGTTCTGATTCAGAATGTCTAGTGAGGGTGCAAGAGCATTCCTCAACCGAGTCTGTCTAGAACTTATCTTTTTCATTTCTTTTTTTGCCTTCTCAATTTTGTCCAATTGACCTTGGTAAACATTATTAGACATGTTTACATTAGTGGATGAGTCTGTCACTGAAATCTTCACCTGTTCAATCATAGTTTCTACTTCTTTTATTTCCTTGAAATGGGCATCAGTAAGCTTATCCTAATCCATGTAGTCTGCAATGAATTTCCTTCCTTGATCAGCAAATTCTTTCAAGGATGCTTGTCTTGTCTTCAGTGAATTTAGATCTAGAGCAAAGTTTCTCATCAACTCATTCAATCTCTTCTTTAGGTACTTCTCTCCTGCAACCTTGGATGCAGATTCTTCAAGGCTTGAAAAATTGCTTTTGAACTGTGATATGATTGTACTTACATCATCAACCGAGTGTACCTTGGATGATTTCTTGTCTGCTGGCAACAGACTATTCAATATGTTCACAGATTCCACAAGGAGAGGATTTCTCATGACTTGTTTCTCTTTTGCTTTCTCCATAGCCAAGACACTGAACTTAATCAATTCTTCCTCTTTTTATGAGTCCAAACTGGATGTGTCAAGTGTCAAACTTCACAACAATGCTGAGGAGGGAGTGATGGGAGTGTTGTCCATCACTTCTAACTTTACCTTGGGTAGATCCATATAAGTTTCATTTTTCTCTTGTTCTTTCTCTTCTATCTTATCTTTTTCTTCCTCTTCCATTTTCTCTTCTTCTTTCTCATCTAATAAGTGTTCAATTAATACCTCTTCTAGATGAGTGGGAGGTGTGCTGCTGTATAACATCTTAGCTTCTTATGTGCTCACAAAAGCTTCCTCAAACTTGTCTAATTCTGTGTCAGTGGCTGCTATGGCTATCTCCACATTATCAATGATAATGGTGTTGTCCTTGAATGATTCTAACATGGGCGCAAACTTGTCTACCTTTGTTTGTACTTCCACTGCAGATGTTGAATCTTGAGGACCTGTAGATTGTTCCATGATAGTCTCTGCTACTTTTTCTTGCTTACTAGGTGCATGAGAGATGGGCGCAGGCTTAGGTTTCATGTGCTGCTCTAAGAGTACCTTCTCAAAAGCCTTCTCTGTTTCCTGAGAAATCAGCTCATAGTCTTTGTTCATGAGGTGAAGTGTCCTCATCTTTTTTCTTAAGTGCGGCTTCACCAAATTTAGTAACAATGACCTTTCTTCAATAGAGCATACTGGAAGAGTGGAATCAATAATTTGTTCCCTTATTCTGAGATCTTCTTCAGTGGCTTGTCTTTTTAAGGTGTCCATTATTTCCCATACCTTATCTGGAATTTCTGTTTTCAATTCAAGAATTGTCTTCTTGAACTTTATCATATGTTTGACAATCATATCATGTATCTCTGATTTGTCAATCTCACTATAAGTTTCATAAAAATTCCCTACTTGATCAATTCTGCCCTCATCAACAATTCTAGTGCTCAATACTTTAAGGCTAGGTCTAAATCCTGCCTTAGGAGGTGCTTGACTAGTTTTCTTACTCCTTAATGCTCACGAGGATGGATGACTAGTGCTGGTTACTTTCTTCCTTTTGATTATATGCTTATATTTCGGAGGAGCATTGGAATCATTGGTTTCTTTGGGCATAGAAGGAGAGTCATCAGTTATATCCTTCTGACTGTCATCTTTTTCAATTTTTTATTTTCTTCATCTTAGGATCTTCTTGTTCCTTTTCTGCTGCTGCGCTCTTCAATTCCAAAGCAATCTTCTCTTCCCTTGCCTTGTCAAGGTCTGCTTGAGACACACCATGTATTCTCAAGATTTCTGATGTGATTTTAGAGGCTTTCCTCTTAGTTGTTGCATTGTTCAGTTTAGCATCAACTTCCCTTGTCTTTTCCTCATAAGTTCCCACCTAGGTTCATTGGGGTCTTTGGGGGCTGATAGAAGTACTTATGCATAAGCTTCTAGGACTTGTTCTACTTCATAACCAAGTGGATGAATCCACTTAGTTCTAGGCTCAATAGCTTCCATACAAGTAGTATCAGTTTCAACCATAAAGCATATTGTATCCTTATACTTTTCCACAATGTTCTTTGGAATTCTGTATCTCATCTACATCTTAACCCTAAAGGTCTTCAATTCCAATGTTACATAGTCTCTCAATGTACTTTCAGTGGATGCTTTGAGGGATATCTGTGGCATGGTTGGAATAGACTTGTCCAAATACACATCTGAAACTTTTCCAATTATATGAAGGTACATATAGATGATTAGGGACCCAAACCTGAATATCTTTGTCTTGTCATGTTTGATAGCCTTGATGTTATCAATCAATTATGTGCACAAGATCTCACACAAGTTGAACTCACCATCTTCCTTTACAAGTCTTATGGCTGCTAGAATAGTGCCCGTAGACTCACTATTCACCCTGCTGGTGTGATGAAACATGTATCCTAGTATCATTGACATCAATTTGATGTCTGCTTGTTCAATAGGCTCTATTGTCATGCCGCACCTATTGCTCCTTGACTTACATGCTTGCTCAACCATTTTCCTGACATCCTTTCCCACAGGAAGGATGATGCCTATCCTAGAAAGGCTTGTCATATCATGAATCAAGTCATTGGTGATCCTAACTGGTACATCACCAATCCAAAATAAATCATCATGAATCCTGCTCAATAAGATCTTTATCCATTCAGTCTCATAGAATTCATATGCCATAGCATACTCAACAATAGGGTGATCATTCCATTTAGCATATTCATCCAAGAATGTCTTGTCTGGTTTCAGGATGGTATCCATGTGTGCCCTAAGCCTATCCAATCCAATTGGTTCCTTCTTAGAGTAAATGTAAGCCCTAATGTCTTCCACATGCATGATGCCCATAGGCGTGCGTGAGAAAGCTCCCTCTAAATCATCAAGGGTTGATTTAAAAGGGTGCCTCTTGAAAACATATCTTTTCTTCTTAGCGATATCATAAACAATGGGAGTGGCCATGACTTACTTGATAAACGCTTTCCAATTGATCTCTGAGATAATTTGATGACTTCCGAATCAGTGCAACGAGCTAGGGTTTCTACAACTGACCAAATGCACTGCAAACACTGATAGTTCAATCTCCAAATCTTCACAACAGCTTCCAAGGCTCTTTTTGTTCTCTATCGCTCTGAATTTGAATGCAATGAGCAATCAAATAACTTTCTGTGTACTTAAAAGTGAAAATTCTGCCATTAATGCAAGTCGCGTAAACCAAGTTGTCACTTCAAAATTTGCAACTCGAGGTCTGCTAACATTCAACATGTGCGCTCTTGCACGAAGGTTCCTATACACTCCAAAAGTTTAAGTCCAAAGGCGCATACTCTGAGGATGAGTATACCAGCCACGCAGGGGTCTAGAGCTAAATTAGCTCCCCCTATAACCTTGAGGGCCATTTATCCAGATGTAGAGGGTGCGTCCATTGTGGATGCATCTAATACATTCTCATCAGTTGTGTCCTTTTTCTCTGACCAAATCATGCTCACATCATCTGAGGCTTTGACAAAATTAATTTCTCCTATGGGATCCAAAACTGGTTCTTCGGCCTTTTTAGGGCTTCCATGACCTTGCGTCCTTGATCTACAAAATCTTGAGATATGTCCAGCCTTGTTACAAGACTGACAAATGACTGGAGGTCTTATATTCCTCGGCGCATTGACATGAGTCACCATTCTGCAATGTTTTGCTATGTGACCATTATAGTTACATATCTGGCATGTAACATTTTGAAAACTTCTTATATTTGTCTGATTCTGATTTCTTTGATCTTGTTGAATCCTATTCTTCTTGCTAGTCTTGAAATTCATAGCTCTATGACCAAACTTGTTGCATGAATAACAGTAGCCATTAAAAGGTCTTACCTCTATACAGTTCCTTGCAATGTGTCCATGCTTGTGACATGCAAAACAAGTGTGTTCTACTTGCTTGCGCTCATTCTTAGGTGGTCCACCATTATCTTTGGTTTGATCTTCAGTCTTTTCAGCATCAGTAGAGTCCTTTTGTGAATCCTTTCTTGCTTACATATTGTCAATCTGATTTTGAGCTTCATTGTATCCAATACAGCTAGTGTCTCCTTTGGCTCTTCTTGCATACAATTGAGATTCTACCAAATCAGCACTGGTGTGTAACTTGTCAATATGATTCTTTGCTACTTTCAATTCAGACTCCAAGCTTTCTTTGATATTCCTTAGCTCCAAGATTTCCATGTTTTCTTGCCTTAGTTCTTCATTCAGCTGAAGGGTCTCTTTGATCTGTTCATCACAGACTTTCTGATTATTAGTTAGCTTATCATCAAACTCTTCAAGTTGTTCTTTTAAGGATTTATTTTCTTCATTCAGCTTCTTGACCATTGTCCCTAGATCACTGGTAGAGAATTCTTTCAAATCTTTCCTTAGCTTTTTGATGACTAATTGAGCATTACTGAGTTTATCCTTTAGTTCTTCAGATTCTCTTTTTGACTTGTCCAGGTCTTCAAGAGCAGCTTCAAGATTTCTTTTCAGATGTTTCATTTCTGCTTTGTCCATGATCTCCTCAATGGTTAAACTTCTATGTCGAGGACCAGAGCTCTGATACCAATTGTTAGGAATGGGAACACTGAGAGGGGGGGGAGGGCGGAGTCGGGTGAATTAGTGTTCACTGTATTTTAACTTTTCTCTTTAATCTTTATTCCAAACTTAAATGCTTAAGTACTGAAACAAACATTCACATAAACATGAAACATGAAATCAACACATGACACCAATATGATTACGGGGAAACCCAAATAGGTAAAACCTCAGTGGGAATTGATACCCACTAATATTCTGCACTAGTGTTTTGTGATCCTTGTTAGAAGATCATTTACCCTGTTAGGAGTAGCTTTACAATGCTTTAAGTACAGTAGACCTTGTTAAGGGTCAGACCCTATTAGGAGTCTTTTACAATCATCCCTGTTAAGGGAGAGGACGCACTGTCCAAGAGCTCACTGCTCAAGTGGTGAAGGCTACAACCTTCTGATTTTAGATACACACTATATCTGCAGGATGAACTGTCACTGTGACACTACTTGTCAGATCAGTTCCTTTGATGCGTTGATGCTTTGACCTCTAGCAAAGCTCTTATACATCTTCTAGTGTCTCTGCACACTTCTGCTTTGCTTATTACAACTCTCTATCAACTTCCATACCAAATACAATGGGCACACCTTATATTTATGCACTTATACACAATACACAATTAGGTCGGCCTTGTAACTAATTACAAACAACACTTCCAAATGAATTGGCTTAAGCGTGCTTACAATTATACATATAAACATGTCAGCAACCTAAATACAATGGGCGCATAGCCTTTACAATATTACATTACAATCGCAAACCAAAATACTGACTGTTGGCTCCATGCTCTGTTCTCTGCTGGCACACACTGGCTATGCAACTTCAACTGTCTGTAACTTTCACATCTTTGCATATATACTTATGCGCTCATAGACTAAGCATAAGTATAGTCTAACAAACTTAACTTCCAGGGTGCATACCATAATTCATTTGTACACACGTGCGCTAATGCTCTGAGCTGCAGGAACTCTGTACACTATCCAGTTTTCAACACTTAACTGAATTCTGATCTTTACACTAAGTGCGTTGACTCCAAACTGCTATATGACTTTGTTGCCATAATGACAACACTATATCTAGTCATATATCTCAGTATAGTCAACTTGCCAACAAAAATACTTTATCAAAGTATGTTGCTCTAACCATACACAAGCATTATCAAAATCCTGAGCAGGAAGCACAACATCAGGAGATGACATATCTCGTGAAACACCTTCGGGATGAACGTGGGAGGTCTCTTGCTCAAAGGCGCCATTATCAACCGTCACCACTCTAGCACCAGCAACAATTGCTGAGCTAAAGGTGGCCAGAGCCATTAAATACCTAGGCTAATCCTGTAGTAAATGCAGTATGACAGGACAAGAAGGACGCATAATAGCAGAACGCGACTCAAAACCCTAGTAGAGCACATTCGAAAGAGCCTACAACTTGATTTTAAAAAAACAAGGACAAAAAACATGCATGTAAGGCGGCACCTCGATACAAAAACCCCTTTGTGAAAGTTCACAAGTGATTTTCAAAAATAAAAAATAAAAAATTACAGAATCTTTTAACTTTTTACAATTTCACCTCAAAAAATATGTGCGGCTAAAAAACTTAATCAAAACTCAAGAAAATTTAGACCACAAGAAATCACCTAGAAATCTGGATGCTCAATTAGTCCATGGAAATCTCCTAAAAAATAGTACTTAAACCCCTTCATGACACCCGTGTCGAGTACAACCACTACAACAGAGAATGGCATTGCCAAATACAACAAAACCTCTAACGATTATTCTAAAAATTGTTCGGTATACCAGACTACCCGTGTGAACCAAAAAATACAAAAAATTCAAAATAAGACTCAACCGTTGGTCACTTGGACTACAGATGTTGCTTTTCAATTTCATTCATAGTCAACCAAAATAGCGAATGGTGAAGAATAGATTTATATAGTGCGGTCATGCAGAGGTGCCCCCGTCCCTACGTAAATTCTTTGCTTCCAAATTTCCAATTTTTCCATCCATACAAACTCTGTGCAGCATAAAAGCCAAGAACCGCATTTCGTGGTGCATCACCGAAATGTGAAAGTGGCGGGCGGCTGCTCAAACTGTTGCGTGTGGGTCCAAAGTCCGGTAATGCGGAGAACAAACGCGGTCGAATTGAACAACTATTTAATCAATCCCCTGCTAATTTCTTTCTCATTCCACACTTCGCGCATTGAAATCCAGCCAAGACGCGATTTTTGTCTTTCTGTGCCCGTTGGAATCCAGCCAAACTGGTTTTGTTTTTTTTGCTTTCTTCGATTTCGTGAGATGGGGAAGTATGTGGAGATGATAGATCTGGGCGTCAGGATCGCTGCCCGCTTCCATTCTCATTGCCCGCAGACTGCTCGGCTGTATTATCATCCTCCCCATCACACGCCTAATGTTGCAAATTCCAACCCCAAGAACGAGGCAGCGCGAGGAGATGTAGAGAAAGGCGATTGTTCTTCAATGGCGTTCGAGATTGTGTGTTCATGTGCCTGCACTTAGCCCAGGCGCCAATTTTGAAAGGGAAGGGCACGGAAGTTGTCCCCAACTCTTTAATTTTTTTAGGTTCTCATCGAATATTTTTTGTTGTTTTCAATATGAGATGAATTTAAATCCACCAGCAGATTTCATCGCTTCAGTCTAATGCTGTTCTTTTGCCTAAATTTTTATTTTCTCCCTTTGCATTGTTCATGGTTAACATCTTCACATTTTAGAAATATCTTTCGGTACCAATCTTTTCAAATTTTCCTCTGCCACGAACTCAGATCATATCATCATGATGAAACGCAAATTACAACCTTACAAAATTGCGGTGGGACAGAGTGGCTTTATCTGAGTACCCAAATGTTTTTGATATGCCCACAATCCGAACCTGTACAGGAAGAGGAAGAGGATGTAATAAGAGAGAGGATCTAATAGCTCAACATGTATTAATAGTATGATAGTAGTGAAAATTGACTATATTTTTATTATTATTTGAATATAAAAGTATCAATAAATATTTTTTATAAAGCTACAAAATGCTCATTTCCAGACATGGACATGGTAGTGGAAAATCAAAATCAGCTTCAAGCTCTACAAATACTGGTATGAAAGAAATGAATAAAAACAAAACAAACTCAAATACCCTATTTGTGGATGCAAGCATTTTTTTGTACTGTCAATGCATCACTTTGATGCTCTGTTTTCATTATTTCATTAACAGATTCCTCATTTCTTATTTCTTGAAGGCAGGGTGCAGAATCCCTGCACATAAGTAAAGAGAAATAATCTGAGCTAAATACAATGCTTCTGATGTTTGATCACTATTCCTTTAACAAATTAAACATTTGCATAAAAAATATGTACTTGTTACAACTTTTTTAATAACTGGTTTGTTAAATACTCAGAACTGACTGATATTCTCTAAATTTAATATGTTGCTTAATGTATGTAGTTTAAAGACTACCTTTTTAATAAACAATTATGAAATGCTACAAGAACAGGCTTGTTAGATTGTAATGCATGATGCACCCATTGCCCAAACTTTTGCAAAGAGCCACTCTTCCATATCTGTGGTGACAACACATCGTTAAAATTCTTTCCATTCCTAATTTATGTTGTTTCCCAAGGGTAAGTTCATCATCTCAGTTCACTTCTTTCTCTGAGGGTAACCATCTAATAGATACTCAAGGTCAACCTGCAAATAATAGAACTAGTTTATCTTATAGCCCATTGAGTTGATCTGTTCAAAACTATGTCAGATTCCTTACTTAGATGCAACATCCAACTTACCACTAACTTCAAAGATCTACAACATTAATAAACCATAGTCAAAACCATTAGTTCAATATAGATAGATGGCAAACATGCACAGACATTTTTTATTACCTTATGAAAAACATGCACAAACATTTTTTAGTAGCCTAATACAAATGTTGGAGCTTTGTGCAAACAACTGATTTAGTCTCTTGCAGTGCAGAGGAGGTTGAGCCACTTGCCGAGGAAGGGATGCACAATCTAAAATATCTCATTATTCAGATCTAGTCACAACCAGGCTTTGCAACATGGCCAACTACCAATGTCCAAAGGCCTCCAAGCACCCAAAATAAAGAGCTTTTCCTACTTCTATTTGGACCTGCAGCTGGAACATGGTAGAAAAACTACAGTTCTTACAAAATGAGGTCAAAAAACAATTACATAATTGATTTCATCCATTTGTCAATAGAGCTTACAAAATGAGGTCCTACTTTTAGAGTTAAACAAAACGATTCAAAGAAATATGCTCTCAAGGACTGCAATGAATGCAGGATATTCACAATTTGGATATGATGAAAAGGCTTCACAAGTTTCAAGTAAATGCAATTGGCAGGTGTAAACTGTAAAGCCAAAATGATAGCTTTAGAACAGGGTATGGAGATTTTTGTTAGATATAATAATTGAAAATGCTATGATAGACATGTATGCACAATGTGGAAGTACAGACAAGGTTCATGAATTGTTTGATAGAATGACTCAAATCATGTGATCTCATGGACTGCAAAAAAAACTGGAGCTTTGGAATAAAGCGCAGAGATCCATCAGAGAATAATGGAAGGGGGATTTTTCATGAGACATAATAGTTGGAATTGCTCTGGCAGATATGAATGTAAAATATGAAGGTATGGCACATGAATGATTTGATGGAATGCCTCAAATATATGATCTCTCATGGACTACAATGATCGCAGGATTTGAACAAAATGGATTTATCCTGAAGGCTTTAGACGCATTGAAGCAAATGCAGTTAGCAGCTCACTCAGTGAGGAGCCTGCTTTAGCTGAAAGAAGCATATGCATATACAAAAGGTAGGCATTGGGGAGGAATGAAAGCACACATTAAATTAAAAAATATTAAATTGGTAACGAAATAACGTTGCAATAACGTATACAGAAATATTTAATTCTCGATTCAATACTTGCTGAAAAGACTGGAGTTTGTTTGAATATTACTAGTATATAACCTGTACTGATCATGCCAGGGAGGAAATGTAGTATTTTACTTTTTAGTTTTGTAATTTCAGAAATTAACTAACGAAATAGAGTGAAAATGCACATTGATATTTACAAACGCAGTGTCAAATGGTCTCAAATGCCTCAGATATATGATCTCTCATTGTCATACTTGCTGAAAAGACTGGAGTTTGTTTGAATATTACTAGTATATAACCTGTACTGATCATGCCAGGGAGGAAATGTAGTATTTTACTTTTTAGTTTTGTAATTTCAGAAATTAACTAACGAAATAGAGTGAAAATGCACATTGATATTTACAAACGCAGTGTCAAATGGTCTCAAATGCCTCAGATATATGATCTCTCATTGTCATACTTGCTGAAAAGACTGGAGTTTGTTTGAATATTACTAGTATATAACCTGTACTGATCATGCCAGGGAGGAAATGTAGTATTTTACTTTTTAGTTTTGTAATTTCAGAAATTAACTAACGAAATAGAGGGAAAATGCACATTGATATTTACAAACGCAGTGTCAAATGGTCTCAAATGCCTCAGATATATGATCTCTCATTGTCTCACTTAGCGTGTGAGTCTCCTTTTGAATCTAGTGGAACATATTCCTTCTGAATGTGCAATTGTTGAAAAGGGAGGTAATTTACAAATATTGCTAGTATATAACTTGTACCGATCATGCCAGGGAGGAAATGTAGTATTTTACTTTCTAGTTTTGTAATTTCAGAAATTAACTAACGAAATAGAGGGAAAATGCACATTGATATTTACAAACGCAGTGTCAAATGGTCTCAAATGCCTCAGATATATGATCTCTCATTGTCTCACTTAGTGCGTGAGTCTCCTTTTGAACCTAGTGGAACATATTCCTTCTGAATGTGTAATTGTTGAAAAGGGAGGTAATTTACAAATATTGCTAGTATATAACTTGTACCAATCATGCCAGGGAGGAAATGTAGTATTTTACCTTCTAGTTTTGTAATTTCAGAAAATAACTAATGAAATAGATGGAAAATGCACATTGACATTTACAAAAGCAGTGTCAAATAGTCTCAAGTTCAAATGCCTCATATATATGATCTCTCATTGTCCCACTTTGTGTTTGAGTCTCCTTTTGAACCCAATGAGACATATTCCTTTTGAATGTGTAATTGTTGAAAAGGGAGGTGATTTACTTATCTTTTGCCTTGGTTCCCTTTTCCTTACTATAGGGCAACATAAAATCAAAGAAAAATTATCTAGTTTTTTAATAGGTGAATCTTACCAAATGGGATTGTTACCCTAATATATAAAATCCAAAAACATAAGGTTTCAAATAGTCACTCCAAGGGACAGTGTATACCCAAAACCCCATAAGATTAATTATTTTTCATGCTATAAAAGTGTTGTAGAGAATGAAGATATAAATGTATACCATGATTCAATTTCTATATATACTTATTACATATTCCCACAATTTTATTATTCTATAATAATAATCTTCTATATATTATGGCATGAGAATTAATCTTGACTTGATAGCTTTAATTCAATCTCCTCTCCCCCTGTCCTATCACAATCGCCCTCAACTATAAATCTTCAATCCATCCCTTATGATGGTGCAATACTACACACGAACTTGAAGAACTAATTCCTCGTTTCATTTTTTAGTGTTACTTAGATCATTTTTCCCAATCTTAATGATTGTTAATAGCACCTAGGACTCTAAGTAAGCTAGATTGATAATCGATCGAATCCTGTTCTAGGATAGAAGCCAATTCCAGCAACACAACATCCAAAATCTTTCTTAATCCACACCTCTATCTTCGTTTAATTAAAGATTCTACTGCAACCCAAATGAATTCCTTGGATTTCCTAGCCTTTAAAAAAATTGTAATTGACATTTGTGAAATATGTGTTTACCCTCTAATAGTGAGTCAAGGCCTGAAGGTCTACTCTAATACCATACTTGAATTGTATGAAGCATAACAATTGTTTAGGAATTGAAAATTTTCTTCAAACATGTATTATAAATTTTTCATAAAAGGTAATTGGCCTCTTCTTAGCCACTAAATGCACTTTGGTATCCATTAACCTAAACTAGTTTAGAGTAGTTGATAATGTTAGTTTATTATCTAAATATCTCTTTTTTGGATTGAGTACGCTCATTTCCATAATTTTTCAATTCAAAGTTACAATACCATACTAGCAAGAAGAAATTCAACCATGAATCACATAAAATGATGCAGGAGCATCCTGGGGAAGTTAGCAATCTTGCATGTTGGAGTGTTTTGTAGCTCGGTTGCAGTATTGACCGAGGAGATCAGTCACTGAAGGGACTCGATCACTGAATGACTCGGTAAAACATTTGGTGCTCAGTAGAACCTGTGCTTGCGATGCTTGTGGTGCTCGGTCGACATGCTTGCTCGGCGATGCCTGGCTTACTCGGTAGTTTTGCTGACACTCGGTAGTTTGGCTTACCGATTGAAGTTCTTGTGGATTTGGTGGGCCGACTTGATGTATTTGTGTGGGTAGCATGTGTTGCATTCTCTTATGTGGATTTGGAGGCCGACATGGAGAATTAATTATTTGTAAGGCTATTTGAGAATTGACTTGTATTGCATTTAATATTTGTTGTTTTAGGAGCTGACTTGGGCTTAGGAGTTATTCATTTCTTCCAACCAACTTGTGGCTGAAGAAGTGTATTTAAGAGGGTCTGGATAAAGTTAGAAATCAATAGCTGCAAATTTGTGAGCAGGGCTAGTAGTTGAGGCTTAGGAACAAGGAGATTGCTTGGTGGCTTGCGAGCACAAGTTTAGATCTTGCTAGAGGTTTCTACCAGATTGCTATAGCCTATTGTTACAGATCTGGCTAGCTAGGGTTAGAGTTTGAATTGGATCTTGAGGGATCTTGTAGGACTGTTACTTGCTTTGTAATTGGCCGTAACCGAGAAGGCCTTACAACCCGACACATTGCATGTAATCAGTTATTTATGAATAAAGAGTTCAGATTGTTATCAGATCTTGCTTCACTATTGTGATTTCATTGTGTGGTTGTTTCGCTGGGGGCTTGGACATCTCCTTTGGGGATTCTCTTGGCCTTGCACTGCATCATAAAACCTATATGACTATTCATTACAAGAGAGTGGAAGATCAGGGGCTATCCTTTTCCATGTACTAAGGGAGTTATCTACCATATTATCCATATTCTTGGCAATTGTCACATTCACAAGTTGAATCACCGCAATAATCACTTATTTGTATATGTGACCACAAGTGAAATCTAATATCTCATCAAGAGTGGACCATCATAAATGCATAATGTTATCATTGTTTTAAAATTCATGATCTTAAAAGGATTGAAAAAATGAAACCATAGTCATTATAATCATGTTTTTCCCCCACCACATGTTGAGGGATATATTGTTCCTTAGGTCATGCCAATTGAGCTTCTTTTATGATGGCTACCAAAATTTTATTTTACAATGACTACAAGATGTAGTACCAAATACCTCTAAACCAAGGACCAACATCTCTAATCACATGAAGATAACCAATTGTAAGAATAAAAATATATAGAAAGATATATTTTTATATCTATGTGTTTATGTGTGTGTTGTGATGTGAGGGTGTGTGATGGAAAATGTTGTGGACATATATCACCTCCTAATCCAAGACAAGGAGATCCCAATTGATTAAACGAAAGGAGATGATCAATGCGAAAATGAATCAACTAGTTATGGATAAAGAGGGAAAGGGGATCTACTTATAAAGCAAGAAATAAAACACTTATCTTGAAGGGTAGCAGATCTGGAAATTGCTATTTTCTGATGTTTGTACTTAGTTTCTAGAAATTCAACAACCGAATTTGTCCTGGAAACACAGAGACAAAGAAAACCCAGAAATCTTTTGCTTTTCTGAACCAGGTCGACCTTGACCCCTTTATGTCGACCTTGATCTATACTGCTTCGACGGAAATTCTGTTCGTGGATCCCAAAAGTTTGCCAAAAAGGGTGTCTGAATCTTCTTTGTAATTCGTTGTTCCGCACCTATTCTTGCAAGAAAAAAATGGTTTTATTGTTTGGATGAGGGGTTTGCCTTGGTCAAACCCCGCTTTTGGAATTAACCTTGAAATAGAGAATACTAGCAAGTAGTAGAAGTAGATCTAACAACGAAGCTATGATATTCAATAGATATGTAATTGTATTTGAAATGTAAACAAGTATGTTAATATGAAAGCTTAGACTCAACATCAAAAACTATAAATGTAAATCAAAACCTCCATGATTGTATGCTTGGAATCCACCTTGAAGGAAGAATGAATAGATCTTGAAAATGAACAAAGGATCTTGAAGGAAGATCACACCACCATGATGAATAGATCTAGGGTTTGAATGATGAATCTTGAATGCTTGAGCCAAATCCCTTCAAAGGCTTGAATGCTTGAATCCTTGATCTTCAATGGAGAACTTGAATGTTTGAATGTTTGAATGTTTGAATGCTTGATTTCTTGAATGCTTCCTTGATTGAGAGTGCTTGCTTGATAATGCTTGAGAGATATGATATGATTGAAATGAGAGGAGAAGAATTTCTTTTATACTAGTCTAGGGCACAAAATTCCAGAGAGGCCGACATAGGAGAAATAATACCCTTGGAAGTGGACCTAAATTAAATATCATTTAAGAGTTTACCATTTCGAAGTTTGAAACAGCCAACCCAGAAGTGGGAAATAAATCTTTCCGAAACCCGACATCCAAAAACTTTCAGATTTTGAAATTTGGACCCTAGGTCAGGGTCAAGGTCGACCTAGATCCTGAGGTTAAGAACCTCAAATTCTCAAAGTAGGTTGCCAGAAACAGGCATAAAAGAAGTGGAAAACATGGCAAGATAGGGGAAAAATCCAAATCCAAGCCAGAGACCCATTCAAGGCGTTTGACATGACCCCAAACCACTTACTCGAAGGGATAAACTAGTCCTAAATGGAAGTGCTTCCATTTTCTGACGATACACCAATATCTCATAAGAATGAAGCAATAATTTCAAAGAAATCTCACTACAAAAACTAGATCTAAGAGCTCCTCCATCATACCCAACAAACACAACAAAATATCATTCATCACTAAGAAATGAATACACATCAACATCAAAGCTCCCATTAAATTTTTTGAAACAAGATGTCCATTGTATTGTGAAATCTATCTAATAATATGAAGATAAACATGGTCCATATCAAACAACTATAATGTTAATAACACCAAAGTAGAACCAATCCCTAAGATGAGGAAATAAACCACCACTTCCAAAAGGATCACACAAAACCATGTATCCAAGATATTCATGAAATCATAATAAACATGTTATAACTCTTAATGAAAATCTATTCAAGTAGTCTAATCATCCATGTTCTCATCCTAATGTGATATATTAATGCACAAATAATCACATACAAGGTCATCTAAAAATTCTTGTATAAACATTGAATCAATAACGTGGATATATATAATCCATATTTGAGCCATCCTACCAAATCAATGACCTACACATACCAAAATATTTCATAACTATAGATCTAAAACAATAAAACATGCAAACTCATCATCACACAATGATAGCTTGCAAACCAATATATCAAAGAAGATAATCTTGTAGATTCTTAAACACCAAATCAACCACATTTTTTATTTTCCAAACAACTCTCTCTCTCCCTCTCTCCTCCCTTTTTTTGGAGAGGTGGAAAGGGGGAGGGGAAGAGAGAGGGAAGGAGATGGGGGAGAGAGGGAGAGAGTTAGAGAGGGGAAAAGGGAGAGAGAGAGAGAGAGAGAGAGAGAGAGAGAGAGAGAGAGAGAGAGAGAGTTTAGGATCTAGTATGGGATTTACAACTCATGGTTATAGGGTTTAGGGAACTTATGGTTTAGGTCCAACTTAAAGGGTTTAGGATGCTAATTATAGGGTTTATAGTATCAAAAGCATGAAATTAGTTACATATGGTTTATGGTTTTAGGGTTTAGGGAAATTTTAAAGGGTTTAGGATACTGACTATAGGGTTTAGGATATTTGAAGCATGGTATTAGTTACAAGGTTCTAGGGTGTAGGGTTATAAGGTCTCTCTCTCTCATTTTTCTTATAGATAAAGTTTGTCCATTAATTTTGTTTGGTGTGTGCCATATTTTTTGCATTAGAAATGGTAAAAATACCAGGGCACTCATGTTTTAGGCATCCATTTGATTCTTCTATGATTTCGATGCATTATCTAAAAAGAAAACACTTTTTGATGGTGTTGACATTTTTCTCAAGCATAATCGACATATTTTATCACCTTTTCATCACTTTTTTGTTCATTGTACAATGTAGACCA
>BSBK01005538.1:0-115000 GCA_027943335.1 Chamaecyparis obtusa
TTTCATTTTTAAAATATTTACCAAAGAAAAATTTAGTATATATATATAGACATGGAGAATCAAGCTACCCTGACTATTTAAAACACTCCATAACTATTTCTTAAAGCCCATGCTTAGTGAAAGTAAACACCATACCCATTTATTATCTTGAAGTTCAAAAAATAATAGGGAGTGTTGACTTTGACATTAAAAGGAAGAGAAGGAAAATAATGAAGATCACAGAAGAAGGGGGAGAACACTTCAAAGAACAAAAAGAAAGGATTGGATTTGAGGAGGTTTGGGACAATCATGAGCAGTGGTTATAGTTGAAGAGGTGCAATTCACTGAGTACTTCAAATTATCTTTTCTCTTTCTATTTTTTTTAAGATTAGTATGCAAAATTTAATCTTCTTTTCTTCCTCTTGTTAAAAGGAAAATTTATGTGTGCTTTAATTCTTGAGATTTTTTTTTCTATTTTTTTATATTTCCTTAAGAGAAACTTCAACCTTAAATCGACTAGAAAATGAATCCTTGAAAGCATTGCAAGTTGCACATGTTTATTATTTTATTTGGAGTCTCAAAGTTTTGAATATACTTTACAAATCCTCTTTTGTTTTGATGAAACCAAACCCTCTTTTTCATTGTCACTTCAAGGAGACTCCCAACACTCTCTCTTCACCAATTTTCATGTTAATCCTTTGAGTAAGGTGATGCATATACAAAGTCTTTCATATGTGCAATTTAATTTAATAAATGTACGATTATTTTCTATGTTCAATGTCATAGTTTATATCAATTTTATTTTCTAATAATAATAATAATAATAATAAAAGGTTGCTAGGGACCATTTATTAATTAATTTATTAACTATGGCTTTTCCTTGCTATTAGGAAAAAAATGATCAATGAGTCTCTACGAAAGCTTGGAAGGGCTCTCAAAAGGGTTTTATACAGTCACAAAGGGAAAATTATGCAGCACCTAAAACAACCCAATTTGTAGGATATGGTTTCATCCATCAATAGAGATTTACAGTAAATTTCACAAATGGAAATAGGTGAAATCATAAGGAGTTTCAAAAGCCCTTCGTGGGAAGAGATGTATTCAACCATAAGGTTCTCAAGGGAAATCAAACCCCACAACACGGGATAAGATATTCGGATAGAAGATTACCAAGGTGGAAAAAAGGAGATACAAACTCTTTGGGGCATGCAAAAGTAAGATGAATGTTGGCAATTCCTTTATCTACAAATATTTTACCATTTGAATCTAGTGCTAATACAATAGCCCTAGGTGATAAATCAGCAAGCCAAGGTAATCCTTCCTTTTAACCCCATTCTACTATTAATTCCATTTAGAGAATGCCCTTTTGTAACTCTAGATAGATAAATCATTCAAAATTTCAATCCAATATCAATAATTGGTAAAAAAAACCTAATAATCACCCAACATTTCATCTATCCACTCAAAACCCAAAGCCTTCTCCAAAGAGGAATACATAGCCCCTTCATGTGTATACTCTAGAAATACATATGAACAATGAGATTGAAGAAAGAATGAAAAATTACTATAAGAATCATGGAGTTTTTTCCTACTGGTTAGGGTTAGAGTGTTCTATTGAAGAGGTTCCTGATTGGTTCAAAAATCAATTTAACAATAAGTTAAGTATTACTATCCTGAAAGATAATTTTCTCTTTTCATATTGCAAGGATCCTGTGATTAAGTGGAATTTATGAACAGAATCTATCCTACCTTCAAATATGATTATTTATTATTTATGGATTGGTTCCCTAAGTTTGATTACTCAATAGATGATTTAGAAATTACTAGTTGGGTCAAATTACCTAATTTTCTTGTTGAATTCATTCATTGGTCTATTCTAAAAGAGATTGGGGAATAAATTAGGTAAATTTGTAAGATTAGAAAACAAGATGCATTATTATTCTCATATTTTAATGTCTATCAACATGGATATCTCTATGAAAAAATTGAAACCCATTAATATTAAAGTGGATAATGTTACATACAACATGAAACCAACATTCTATGGGAACCCTGTATTAGAAAAGGTAAATACTACAAGGGAGGCCCCCTCTAAACCAAGTATTCCACCTCTAGCTCAGACCTAAGATTAGGAAACATTTCTGCCAATAAATCAAGATAGCTCAATTGTGTAGTCACCTCAAAAGAGAACTGATCATACTAGAAACATATCAAAATCAAATGAGGATATTAGTTCAGAATGAATAAAAGTAGTATTAGATATTAATAAGAGATTTCAACACTATCTCTCAGATAGTGAGGATGATCTTGAAAATAATAGTATTGAGAAAAGGGAAATAGTTGAAGTACTAGAAGAAAATTATTTACACTGCCTCCTTCAAAACAAAGATAATCAAAGTATCTCTCCTGCTTCAAAAAATATAGATAGAACTATGATTGACCTAACCAAGATCTGTATGGTGAATGACACATGTGAAAAAATCATTGAGGATATTATCAATGAAAGTGTGGAAGATGCAATAGATATGGAGGCTATTAACACATACATACAATTCTTGACTAATAAAATCATGGAATTGGAGGAAGCAGATAATGCCCAAGAAGCCATGGCTGAGGACATATTTGAAGTTGGGGAATTGGAGGCTGTTTCTCCCAATTTGGGCCTTTCTATCACCAACACAAAAAAAATAACATTTAATTTTGGTAAAACATCTAGAAAGAGAGGCAGGAAATCTATTTCAAAATTGAGGATACAAGATGGTATGGATGAGAAATAACTTAAAATTACAAAACTCTTTAATGCAAGGAAGGGGTAGTACCTTCCCATAGAGCCATGAAGCTCATCTCTTCGAATGTTAGGGGCCTCAATACTCCTAATAAGAAGTGTATTCACAAATGCTACATTTCTAAACATAAATCCAATTTTTTTTATGATTCAAGAAACCAAATTAACATAGATGAATTCAATACCATTAAAAAGAAACTAGGATTATGGGAGCTATCTGGTGTTCCTATTGAAGGAGCACTTGGAGGCTTGGCAATAGCATGGGATCCTAGAAGGATTACTTTCACACCAATCTACAACAACTAAAATTGGTTGTGAGGTATGGTTAAAAGTATAAGATCTAATCTCCAATTCATGCTTATCAATGTATATGGCCCAATACAAAATATAGACAAAAGGGCAATCTGGACAGAAATTGAGACTTTCTTTGGGACTATTAATGACTAGATCTGAATAACAGGGGTGACTTCAATGTCATCTTAGAACCCAAAGAGAAAAGAGGTGGTTCTATTAAAATCTCCATTACTACCAATGATTTTAATGCATGTGTAAATAAAAATCAACTTATTGAGATACACACATGGAATAACAAAAGATAGGGCTTTAGTCACATAGCTAAAAAATTGGACAGATACTTCATTAAAGGTGACTAGACTGCCTTTCTATTTAATTTGGTGGCATAAACTCTTCCTTATTCTGGATTGGACCATGATCTTATACAACTGACCATATGGAAGATACTCCTCCCAATAAATGCCCCTTTAAGTTTGAGTAAATGTGGCATATGGATGAGAATCTCCCCTCATTAATTAAAGGATGGTGGGATAAGATCAATGTTAAGGGCTCCAAAATATTATGTTTAAATACTAAAATAAAGAAATTAAAAAAAATTATTAGCTTGGAATAAAAATGTATTTGGGAATATTTTGACACCAAATTGACCCTAGAAGAAGAAATGGAAACCATGAATGCTCAAGCTATGATAAATGGCATGGATGAGGAAATCCATCTTAAAGAAAAAAAATATGAAAATAAACTATGAAGAAGTCTTAGCCAAAGAGGAAATTTTTTGGCAACAAAAATCCAGGGAAACCTAGCTTGAAGCAAGGGATAAAAACAAAACAAAAAATTCATAATAGCTCTAAGATAGATAGGAACATCAATAGAATCACTACCATTAAAGATACTAATGGAAACCTGATTGGTGATCCAAGATCCATTGCTGATCTAGTAGTAAAGGACTTTGAAGAACTCCTTAATAATATGTACTTGGCTCTAACCTTAATGAACAATAGAAAATTCTGAGAAATATACGTAAGATCATTTCCCATGAACAAAATCAAATACTAAATGATAGATTCACAAAGAATAAGGTGGAAATTGCACTAAAAAAAACACATCATTACAAAGTGCCAGGAACAAATGGATTCCCAATAATATTTTTTTAGAAATGTTGGCACTTCATAGGAGATAAAGTGAGAGAGGCCCTTGAAGGGGTAAGAAACTCAATAAAACTCTTAAAGGAGATCAATAATACATTTTTTTTTTATGAATAGAACCCTTCACTATTAATAGAAATATTAAAGTACAATATTCACAAAAAAGGGTTGGGGGAAATAATCACCCGCAAGTTCACACGACACTTAGGCTAGAAACAAACAACTATTAATTTGATACCTAAGAAAGAAAAGGTGGATAATTTACAGGACTTTAGATCAATTTTCATCTACAACACCATTTATAAAATTCTCACCAAAACAATGACCACCAGATTACAAAAGGTCCTTGGATTCATCATAAGTGAGGAACAAATGGACTTTGTATTGTCAGATCAATATATGATGGAGTCATCATTTCCCAAGAGTCCATCCACTCCATCCAACACAACAAGGAAACTAGTATGCTCATCGAATTAGATATAAGAAAAGCTTATGAAAAAGTATGTCGATTCCTCTGCAAAGTCTTAGAAAACTTTAGATTTTCAAGACAATGGGTAAACCTAATTTTTGAAACCATCTCCTCTTCTAAATTTTCTATCCCAGTTAATAGATCCCTGAAAGGGTTTTTCAACTCATCTAGAGGTATTAAATAGGGGGACCCACTATCACCTTTCATTTTTATCATAATTGAAGAAGCCTTAGGGAAAGAAATCAAGATTGCAAAGAATGAGGGAATTTTGAAGTGAATTAGCATAAATAGAAACACTGATCCCACCACACACCAAAAATTTGTGGATGATACTATGCTATATGGAATATGCACTATAAAAGAGGCAAGAAATTTTAAACAGATTCTAGATACATACACTCAGGTGTTAGGACAAGAAATTAATGATTCTAAATCAAAGACATTCTTCTTTAGCACTAACAAGAAATTAGAAAAATAAATCTGTGACATCTTAAACTTTAAGGTTAGAAATCTCTCAAGAAAATACTTAGGCCTTCCACTTGACTCTCGAGCTAGATCCACAAAGCTATGAGATACTATAGTTGGAAACATTAAACATATAACTAAATGTTGGAAAGAAAAGTGGATCTCCTTTTCTAGAAAAGACACCCTACTCAAATCGGTTCTATCCTCCATATCTATATACCAACTCTCATGTATTCACCTATTGGTTAACAAAAGAGATGAAATTAAAAAAATACTTAGAACCTTATTCTGGAAAGGCTTGTAAGACAAGAAAAAACTATCTTTAATAGCTTGGGAAAACATATGCAGACCAAAAGATGGAGGAATAGGTTTTAAAAATATCAAAGAACAAGGTAAAGAACTGGGGGCCAAACTAGTATGGGTTATGTGCAATAACCTAGACTTAAAATTGGTTAAGATTCTAAGAAATAAATATTTGAATGGTAATGATCCTAGACACCTTTTTTGAATGGCCAAGCCTCCTGAAGGAGATCAAGAATCTAGAACTTTATGATGGATTGTGAAGAACTTATTCGTGATCACTTAACTTGGAACTTAGGGGATGGGAAATAAGCTCTCTTTTGGAATGATTCATGGGGGGATTTGAAAATATATCTAAGAGAGGATATTTTGAAACCTCTAAACATATTTTGGAATCCCAATGGGGTAAATATGTTAAGGATTATATTTCCTTCCCTAGCACTAGCCCATTTTTAATTTGGAAATGGAAATATTTGGAGGAAATAGATATCCCTCCTACCTAAATATAAAAGAAAGTAAGAATATCTTGAATACAAGAAGCACCTATCTAAATATGGGTAGGGATAGGTTAATATGGAATGGGTCTAAAACTAGTATCTACAACACGAGATATGGGTACAACCTCTTAATGCAAAAATAAATTCTCCTTAAGACTAATCTCCCATTACACTTGTGTTGGGACAAAAATGGCGTACGTAAAGAAGGGATTTTTGCATGGACAACCCTTCAAAAGAAGATTCCCACAACTGACATGTTCACTAAAATGGGATACAAGGGACTGAGTAGATGCCCTCTATTTGAAAGAGACCAATAAACTACTAATCACATCCTTCTAAATTCCCAATATTTCAACCATTGTTGGAAATAGTTATGTGGAAAGATGAATTGGGAAACTACCCTACCCAACAATATTCTTATCTTATTTCAATGTTGGCTCAACACTAATAAAAATAGCATTTATAGTAGTTAATGGACAATTAGTCCCACTATCTTAATATGGGAATTATGGAAAGAAAGAAACCATAGGATATGTAAAGACAAAAAATTTCATGAGAGAAACTAACCAATAAAATTAAAACTAGCATCATTGATACTATAAATATTTGAATTTGTAATCATCAAAGAAAGGAAGCAACTATGACATGGTGGGATGGCAAGATGCGTACTATATGGGAAGGCTTGAAACTCCCCTCTTTTATAGGCTCAGGTAACCATGATAAGTCAAGCACCAGGCATGAATGTAGGTGGGAACCCCCACAATCTGAAGGATGATTAAAATTAAAATTTAATGGGGCTTATAGAGGAAACCCAAAAAAAGTTAGCCTAGGTTGTTTTATACATAATTGTGAAGGAGAAGAAGTTTATTCCCTAGCCCTCCCTATGAAAGACACTACTAAAAATAGGACTGAAATCATGGCTCTTACAAAAGGCTTAAAGTTATGTAAAAGACCAAATATTAAGAATTTAGACATTGAAGGTGATTCATCCATCATCATTAATGCTCTAAGATATGGACATACTGCTAGTTGGAAATTGAACTCTCTATTGGCAATTTCCATGTCCTTACTAGCTTATTTTCCTAACTCCACCTTCAATCATATGTATAGAGAAGGGAATTAAAAAGATGATATCTTGGCCAACATGGGGGCGGATGAGATAGACCAATGTATTATCTCTCAAGCCTTACAATAGCCTACCTATCTTTCAAATCATAATCTTCAAACCATTAAATATATATATATATGCTTTTTTAACTATATAATTTTGTGTTACATTTATATCCTTCATATTATAATTGTAACACCTTGATATGTATTCATAAAGGCTATATATGTTCAGTAAGTTGATTTATTACTTAGGGAACCTCCTTTCATGAACCATGACATTTTGGGATTTTTGGGTGTACTAGAAGTTGTAGAATGTAGAATTTGGGCCCTTCTAGTTTAGTTTTATTCTGACTCACAAAATAGAAGTTCTATTTAAGTACTTTTAAAAAGTCTATGAAATACACACACACACACACACACACACACACACACACACACACACACACACACACACACACATATATATATATATATATTCATCTAGAAATTATAATTACAGAGTCATGTCACACTTTTATAAAGGAAAAGGTCAACAACACACAAAATTTTTAACTTTAATGACATAAAAATGACATTTATGTTTAGAATTTGGAGATAATGTAAACTAATGAAATGTGTAAAAGTGGATGAAGTTTATGCCTATAATTTTTAAAAAAATTTTAAAACAAGAATTCACATAGTTTTTTAATTTTTGAAGTCCATTTTTAACTTACTGAAAAATGCTGAAAAATGAGGGTCTTGTTCCCACCAAAAATGTATATGCAAATAATCTTTTTTCCCTTTGATTTCAAAATATGTTATAGATAAAATGTATAGCTAGTGCATAAAAGAAGAAAAATTAGTTTTCAATGTATATTTTTTCTCCGTTATAACTACTCAAAGTCGAACATACCTGAAATCGATAGTTTTCATCTCCCACCAAATTTCCCCTATCAAATGTACACCATTCAAAAAAAAAATTACACATTCTTGAAGAGAACTCTCTCCTCTAGTGTTAAATATAAAATTTCATTTTTTTTTTATAAGTTTTACTATATTTTTCTATTTTTGAAGTAGCTTGTTCTCAAATTTTAAAATACCTACTTGTAGTATTTTGAAATTATAGTATATTAGATCTCATTAAAATACTATAAAAATTATATGATGATAATCCTGACTCTGTGCTCTAAAAAATGGTATTTTTATATTTGTAAAAAAAATATCATTAAAAAGAGGAGTTATTGAAACATCTCTTTTCTGAAATAATTTTATTTGTTTAGTAATTGGTATAAAACATGCATTTAATAGATATTTCCAATTGGAAAAGTTGAAGCACTTATCTAACTTAGATAGAATGAATCTAGCTATACAAATATGTTTGACAAAAAATAATTTTAGTTAAAAATACTCAAATTCAGTTGTGCTGATAAGTTGTCCTGAAACGTGAAACAACTTTGTACTTTTACTACACATATATATACATGTATATATACTTATATATATACACACAAGTATATATATATATATATATATATATATATATATATATATATATATATATATATATATATATATATATATATATATATATATATATATATATATATATATATATATATATATATATATATATATATATATATATATATATATATCTGTGTGTGTGTGTGCATGCACACACACACACATAAACATACAATACATCACTCTTGTATGATTGAATAATTTCATATATATGCATCAAGTTTATATCCATTGAGTGGGGTACATAGATACATATTTACATTCTAGTACGAAGGTCTCATTTTACATAGCACTTCTCACATTGGATATTGAAGTTGGTTGTTTTGTTTTCCCTAAGAAAAGGTAACAAATGAGTGTATGGTTTCAGATAATTGGTGTGATAACCTACAGCTGATTGAATATCTTTATGAATTGAAGGAACAATGATTAGAGATCACCGAGCTACTAAAGTGAGATGTAAGATGATTAAATTAGTCAATATGTTATCATTGATGTCAACTAGTCTTGACTATACTTATCATGATAGTTACAAACATCTAAATATCTGTAAAAAAAAAATAGTGAAGAGATGAGATATCTACATAAAGAAAAAGATGGATATGATAGATAATGATAGGGAACATTGTGGATAACTTATTGATGAGTTTATGGCTTTATATTATTGACTTGAGCATGTTACATTAATCTATTATGAAGAATAGATTTGATTTGAAAAAGTCAATGTGGTCGGTAGTTGAATACTTTTGTATACACTGAGCCAGTGCAGTGTATATTGAGTGACAGTAATAACCAAGTTAGTTAATTCACTGACACATTTCGATATTAACCGAGTATGGATGAAAACATTAAATGCTAAAAATAACCAATTGAATTTGATGAGATGGAATTTGTTATGGTTTTGAGGTAAAGGATGAAGTTAGTTATGGGATCCACAACTGACATAATTCAGAGATGATCAAAAGGATGATATTGAAACATGTTAAGGACACATCTTCCAACGAAGGTTTAAGTGAGAAAATGGATGAAGGAGATTAAGATGTAAAATCTGATGGTTGATATGAAAATGGTTTACTTGTCCATTTAACAGATATGAGTTTCATTGTTGGAACATGTTAGACAAAAGGAGACTGCAGAGATTTCATGTGAAGATTTTATTCATGCATTCTTGATCATATTGGTTACAGAAAGAACTGAGCTACAGACATAACCGAGCATCAGAGAACTACACACTGAGCAAAGTAAGTCAAGAAATTTTGAGGAAGTGACTTGATTATTGATCAGAGGATTTTATGAGCATATCATAGATCTAAATATTTGCAATTGAGTTGTATTTGAATTAGATCAGAACTGTATCAGTTTAACCATTGATTCAGAAAATCTCTTAACTGACTGGACTTAACTGTCTTATTGTACTATCCTATGACATTCATTGAATGTAAATTGTTATCTTGTTGACCCCATAGTGAATGTTGGTGAAAGTTAACTATTAGTGATAAGTCCTCTAACCAGGTCGCACCTAACAGTGTGCATTGTAACCTTTAACAGGGTTAGCTCCTAATCGAGTTCACTTGAGAAGAGTGAATTATTTTGGGTTAGCGGTCGCAAGTGGTTTTTCTCTTAGTAGGGTTTCCATGTTAAATCATTGTATTATGTGTTATTTGTTATGATTGTTTTGTTATCATACTTTACATACTACATAATTGAATTAATCAGTAATCACAGTTTGGATAATTACTAGTATTCGTAAAAGTGAATAAACGGATTAATATTTTATGTTATTGAGCTATATAAATTGTTGAAGAGAACTCTCTCCTCTAGTGTTAAATATAAAATTTCATTTTTTTAATAAGTTTTACTATATTTTTGTATTTTTGAAGTAGCTTGTTCTCAAATGTTAAAATACCTACTTGTAGTATTTTGAAACTATAATATATTAGATCTCATTAAAATACTATAAAAATTATATGATGATAATCTTGACTCTGTGCTCTAAAAAATGGTATTTTTATATTTGTAAAAAAAAATCATTAAAAAGAGTAGGAGTTATTGAAACATCTCATTTTTGAAATAATTTTATTTCTTTAGTAATTGGTATAAAACATGTATTTAATAGATATTTCCAATTGGAAAAGTTGAAGCACTTATCTAACTTAGATAGAATGAATCTAGCTATACCATATGTTTGACAAAAAATGATTTTAGTTAAAAATACTCAAATTCAGTTGTGCTGATAAGCTGTCCTGAAACGTGACACAACTTTGTACTATTACTACACACACACACATATATAGACACACACACACATACAGATACATACATACATACATACATACATACATACATACATACATCTCACTTTAGTAGCTTGGTGATCTCTAATCATTGTTCCTTCAATTCATCAAGATATTCAATCAGTTGTAGGTTATCACACCAATTATCTGAAATCATATGCTCATTTGTTACCTTTTCTTAGGGAAAACAAAACAACCAACTTCAATATCCAATGTGAGAAGTGTTATGCAAAATGAGACCTTCGTACTAGAATGTAAATATGTATCTGTGTACCCCACTCAATGGATATAAACTTGATGCATATATATGAAATTATTCAATTATACAGGAGTGATGTATTGTATGTTTATGTGTGTGTGTGCACATGCACGCATATATATATATATATATATATATATATATATATATATATATATATATATATATATATATATATATATATATATATATATATATATATATATGCGTGCATGTGCACACACACACATAAACATACAATACATCACTCTTGTATAATTGAATAATTTCATATATATGCATCAAGTTTATATCCATTGAGTGGGGTACACAGATACATATTTACATTCTAGTACGAAGGTCTCATTTTGCATAACACTTCTCACATTGGATATTGAAGTTGGTTGTTTTGTTTTCCCTAAGAAAAGGTAACAAATGAGCATATGATTTCAGATAATTGGTGTGATAACCTACAACTGATTGAATATCTTGATGAATTGAAGGAACAATGATTAGAGATCACCAAGCTACTAAAGTGAGATGTAAGATGATTAAATTAGTCAATATGTTGCCATTGATGTCAACTAGTCTTGACTATACTTATCATGATAGTTACAAACATCTGAATGTATGTAAAAAAAAAATAGTGAAGAGATGAGATATCTACATAAAGAAAAAGATGGCTATGATAGATAAGGATAAGGAACACTGTGGATAACTTATTGATGAGTTTATGGCTTTATATTATTGACTTGAGCATGTTACATTAATCTATTATGAAGAATAGATTTGATTTTAAAAAGTCAATGTGGTTGGTAGTTGAATACTTTTGTATACACCGAGCTAGTGTAGTGTATACTGAGTGGCAGTAATAATCAAGTTAGTTAATTCATCGACACATTTCAGTATTAACCGAGTATGGATGAAAACATTAAATGCTAAGAACAACCAATTGAATTTGATGAGATGGAAGTTGTTATGGTTTTGAGGTAAAGGATGAAGTTAGTTATGGGATCCACAATTGACATAATTCAGAGATGATCTAAAGGATGATATTGAAACATGTTAAGGACACATCTGCCAAGGAAGTTTTAAGTGAGAAAATGGATGAAGGAGATTAAGATGTAAAATCTGATGGTTGATATGAAAATGGTTTACTTGTCCATTTAAGACATATGAGTTTCATTGTTGGAACATGTTAGACAAAAGGAGACTACAGAGATTTTGCATGAAGATTTTATTCATGCATTCTTGATCATATTGGTTACAGAAAGAACTGAGCTATAGACATAACCGAGCGTCAGAGAACTACACACTGAGCAAAGTAAGTTGAGAAATGTTGAGGAAGTGACTTGATTATTGATCAGAGGATTTTATGAGCATATCATAGATCTAAATATTTGCAATTGAGTTTTATTTGAATCAGATTAGAACTGTATCAGTTTAACCATTGATTCAGAAAATCTCTTGACTGAGTTGACTTAACTATCTTATTATACTATCCTATGACATTCATTGAATGTAAATTGTTATCTTGTTGACCCCATAGTGAATGTCGGTCAAAGTTAACTATTAGTGATAAATCCTCTAACCAGGTCACACCTAACAGTGTTCATTGTAAACTTTAACAGGGTTAGCTCCTAACCAAGCTCCTCCTAACCGAGCTCACTTGAGAAGAGTGAATTATTTTGGGTTAGCGGTCACAAGTGGTTTTTCTCTTAGCAAGGTTTCCATGTTAAATCATTGTATTATGTGTAATTTTTTATGATTGTTTTGTTATCATACTTTACATACTACATAGTTGATTTAATCAGTAATCACAGTTTGGATAATTACTAGTATTCGATAAAGTGAATAGATATATTAATATTTTATGTTATTGAGATGCATAAATTATTGAAATTATTTTGTAAAGTACATCAAGGAGTTTGGGACTGTAGGATAACTAATTTAACTAATTCACCCCCCCTCTCAGTTATTCTAACCATTGGTATCAGAGCTCATTGGTTTCTTGGAGGAAAGTTTTAAGGACTTGATCAAAAAGATCACAAGATGTATAAGAGGGAAGTGCCTAAGCTAAACAAAGATAACTTCACCACATGGAAAAGTAGGATGAGGCTTCACATATTTAGAATTGGAGAATCTTCTATACATCTACTAAAAAATGGCTACTTACAACCAAATTTTGGACCTTTGACACTTGATCAGTTGAGGGATAGACATGAACATAATATTACTATGATAGAGATTGTTGCTGCTCTTTCTGATGGTAAGTTTGAAGATGTCAAGGATTGCACTACAATGAAGCAAATGTGGGATCAAATTTCTCTAGTTTATGGTGGTGATGTGAATGTTATGAGAGCCAGAGCTGAAAGCTTGAGAGGTAGATTTGATGACATGAAGATGAAGGTAAGATCATCACACAATACTCAAACTGAATGAAAGAGGTTGTCAATGCTATCTAAGGAGCAAGAGGTACTATTTATGAAGACATTGTGGTAAGTAAGATAATGAGAACCTTGTTTCCTATCTATGTAATCAGAATATCTTCTATTTATGAAATGAGGTCTGCACCTAATAGAACTCTTCCTCTTGATAGTCTAATTGGAAAGTTAAATACTTTTGAGATGAATAATTATGACAATAGTGTTGTATTGAGTGTTGAGTCTGCTTTTATGTCATCTCTTAGGATTGGTAAATCTTGCAGTAAGCATAATATAAAGAATGAAAATGACAATGAAAACAAAGATGAGCTTGATGCACTTATGACCTGATGACTTCAAAAAGGTAAAGGAAGGTAAAAGGGAAAGTTACCTTTAGCTTATTTAAATTGCAAAGAGATTGGCCATATTACTGCAAGATGTCCTAACAGGAAAGAAGAAGATAAAGATAATGACTGATCTGGTGATGGAAATTTTGGCAGAAGGAATAATAGAGGAAATTGACACTACAACAAAGACAAACGAGATTATAAAGAAAAAGGCAAGAAGGCATGTTAGCTTGTTGGAGAAAATGAAGATGACACCGACACTGACATTGATGATGAGATTGAAGTGGTATTTGTTGCAATGAAAGATGATTCAAAAGAAGAAGAAAGGTATATATAAACAACCCTTATTTCTAAAGTTAGTAAGAATGATACTTGGATCATTGATAGTGGCTGTACACATCACATGACTAGTGAGGAAGATAAGTTTGAACATCATGAGCACTATAATGGAGGATCAATGAAAATGGGAAATGATACACCATATCAAGTAAAAGGAAAAGGGTCTATCTTATTGAATGATAGGATTAGATGTGATAATGCATACTGGATAAAAGGACTTAACTACAATTTGCTGAGTGTAGCATAGCTGAATAACTCAGGTCACCAAGTTGCATTTGAAAGCAAGAAGGTGAAAATCTATGATGAAAATGGAAAGCTTGTCAGCACTGGAGGGCAATCAACAATTAATTAATTCTATCTTGAAAATGCTAAAACTTCTTGTTTATTGGTGAAGAATAAAGATGTATGGTTATGGCATAAGAGGCTATGTCATGTGAACTTTGATAACATGATTAAGATTAGTAGAAAGATAAAGGTTAGATGTTTACCGATTCTAACCAAACCTGATCATGTTATGTGCAATCAATGTTAGAAAGGAAAGATGACCAAATCTATTTTTAAAAGTAAAGACTATTCATCTAAAGGAATTTTGGAGTTGGTACATACCGAATTATGTGGTCCTATGAGAAGTCAAAGCTACTATGGTGAAAAATATTTTTTTTTATTTGTTGATGACTACTCTAGGATGATGACAATCATGTTCTTAAAAGAAAAATCTGAGGCATTCTAATTATTCAAGTGGTATAAGGCTAAAGTTGAAAAAGAAACTGGTAGAGACTTAAAATTCTTAAGATCTGATAGAGGAGGTGAGTTTATTTCTGATGAACTCACTAATTTCTATAATGAGCATGGAATCAAAAGATAGGTTTCTACACCGAGGACACCACAACAGAATGGAATTGCTGAAAGGAGGAACATATCTATTGTTGATTGTGCTAGAACATTGATGATTGAGAAAAATGTTGCACAAATGTATTGGAGAGAAACAGTTAGCACTGCAATATAAACCTTGAACCGAGTTCAACTAAAGAAATACACGAACAAGACACCTTATGAGTTATGGTTTGGTTATACACCGAATGTAAGTTATTTCAGAATCTTTGGTAGTATGTGTTATATTTTGAAAGATGATAGGAATGGTAAATTTGACTCTAAAGGTGATGAAGGAATATTTTTAGGATATTCTACTCAGAGTAAAGTTTATAAATGTTTGAACAAGGCTAGTAATAAAATGGTAGAAAATGCTAATGTAAAAGTTGATGATTTTGCTAAAAATAATAATAAAGAAAGCATGAAGGAACCATAAGACTATGGTAGGTTTACATATGTTGAACATCCAGGCTATCTACCAAAGCCACCGGCTGAGTCTACTGAGCATCAGGAAAATGCTACCAAGAATTAGCAAATGCAAATTGAGAACCAGGAAGAAGCTACTGAGTAGGAAAATGAACCTGAACCAAATGAAGAGAAAAGAAGAGAATGAGTTCTAGCAAGATTTTTCAGAAGACACCATCTACAGAATCAAACAATTGGAGATAAGAAAGCTGGCATGTTGACTCGAAGTAAGTTAAGACAAAATACATGCTTAGTTTGTAAGTTTGAACCTAAGAATGTTAGGGATGCACTTGAAAATGAGGAATGGATTAAGGCTATGAATGAGGAAATTGAACAGATTGAGAAGAATAAGACATGGACATTAGTACCCAAACTGAAAGATAAAAATGTAATTGGTACTAAGTAGATTTTTAGAAATAAGTTAAATGAAAATGGTGAGGTCACTAGGAATAAGGCAAGACTTGTATGCAAGGGATATGAAAAAGAAGAAGGTATAGATTATGGTGAAACCTTTGCACCAGTGGCTAGACTTGAAGGATTCCATATACTAATTGCATATGTTGCACATAAGGGATTCAAAGTATATCAAATGGAAATGAAATCAGCTTTTCTGAATGGAATTCTTGAGGAGGAGGTCTACATAGAATAACCAGAAGGTTCTGTTGATCCAAATCAGAAGAACATGGTATGTAGAATGCACAAAGCTTTGTATGAATTGAAGCAAGAACCGAGAGCATGGTATGAAAGACTACATGTTTATCTTATTAGTATTGGCTTTGTAAGGACTAGTGAAAATAGTCATTTGTACATGAAAGGAGAATTTGATGATAATATTTTGATTTCTAAAATTTTTGTTGATGGCATAATATTTGGTGGACATGAATTTATTTACAAATCTTTTTCTGATGAAATGAGAAAGGAATTTGAGATGTCAATGTTTGGAGAGATTAAATTCTTTCTAGGTTTGTAGATTATACAACAGAATGATGGGATTTTCATCACTCGATCAAAATACATTAAAGAAGTGTTAAAGAATTTTGGCATGGAAGATTCAAAATCGGTAGGAACACCAATGGTAATAGGATATAAGTTGACAAAGGATGATGAATCTACAAAAGTAAATCAGACACCATACAGATCAATGATTGGAAAACTGATGTATGTGGTACACAGTAGGCCTGATATAGAACATGTAGTTGGGATTGTTGCAAGATTTTCTGCCAATCCTAAAGATTCACATATGGTTGCAGTTAAAAGAATTTTGAGATATTTGAAGAACACTGAAGACTATGGTTTATGGTACACAAAGGAAGGAAAATTTGAACTTTTAGTTTATACTGATGCAGATTGGGCTAGAAACATTGATGACCGGAAGAGCACAGTTGGTGGAGCATTCTTTTTAGGAGAAAGTCTTGTGACTTGGATAAGCAAGAAAGAAGCATGCATTTCTCAGTCTACTATTGAAGTAGAGTATGTTGTTGCTACTACAAATTGTTCAAATATTGCTTGGATAAAACAAGTGTTGGAAGGAATGAATGAGGTAATCACTAACCTAGTGATTATATGTTGTGAAAATAGTAGTGCTATTAATATTTCCAAGAATCCCATGATGCATTAAAAAAAAAGCAAATATCTATTAAGTATCACTACTTAAGGGAAAAATTTCAAGAGAAGCATGTGAAACTAGAATTTGTAACAACTAAAGAACAACTTGTTGATATTTTTACCAACCCTTACCGAAGGACACATTTGAGTATTTGAGGACTAGACTAGGGGTCTGTCCCCTATCTCTCGATCACTAAGGTGATCAAGAGATTGCATCAACCTATACTTTATTAGAAAATTATTCATGTTGATGCACATAGCTCACACTTTAGGTTTTCTAAGGATGTGCAATATTATAGAAGCTGGAACAAATAATTATTTATCAGTACATGAAGGTACTTGATCTGGATTGAACAACAAAGAATTACTTGGCTGCTGAAGAGCTATTTATTTTCTTTGGCATTGTTGTCAAAGGGAGAGATACTGCATATGATAAATCAGTTAGTGAGAGCACAAAAAGGGAGAGGAGCTTCATATTGAAATATTTGTTGTTGAGAACATATATGGGAGAAAGAATCTGAGAACTGAAAAAGATCAAATCTGCAAGGAGAGTCTACATGGAATGTTGTTTTGTTTTGTAGTGATTAAACATATTAGATATCAAGCTAGGGAGAGCTTACCGAGCTACAACATTCATCCATATAGTTGTAGAATACATGTTTGGTATGGTATGGAATATTTCATATTTTGTGTTACCATCAATGTCAAAGGGAGAGATTGATAACCTACAACTAATTGAATATATTGATGAATTGAAGGAACAATGATTAGAGATCACTGAGCTACTAAAGTGAGATGTAAGATGATTAAATCAGTCAATATGTATTGATGTCAACTAGCCTTGACTATACTTATCATGATAGTTAAAAACATCTAAATATCTATAAAAAGGAAATGGTGAAGAGATGAGATATCTACATAAAGAAAAAGATGGATATGACAAATAAGGATAAGGAACACATTGGGTAAGTTATTGATGAGTCTATGGCTTTACATTGTTGACTTGAGCATATTACATTAATCTATTATGAAGAAGAGATTTGATTTGAACAAGTCATTGTGGTCGGTAATTGAGGACTTCTATATACATTGAGCCAGTGCAGTGTATACCGGGTGATAGTAATAACTGAGTTAGTTATCACCGATGCATTTTAGTATTAATCGAGTATGGATGAAAATATTAAATGCTAAGAACAGTCGGCTGAATTTGATGAGCTGGAAGTTGTTATGATTTTGAGGTAAATGATGAAGTTAGTTATGAGATCCATGATTGACATAATTCAGAGATGATCTAAAGGATGAGATTGAAACATGTTAAGGACACATCTGCTGAGGAAGGTTTCAACAGAAAAATGGATGAACAAGATTAAGAGGCAAAATTCGATGGCTGATATGAAAATGCTTTACTTGTTTATTTAAGAGATATGAGTTTCATTGTTGAAACATGCTAGATAAAAGGAGACTACAGAGATTTCATGTGAAGATTTGATTCATGCATTCTTGATCATATTGGTTACTAAAAGAACTGAGTTGTAGACATAACCGAGTGTTAGAGAACTATACACTGAGCAAAGTAAGTTGGGAAATTATTGATCAAATAATAATAATAATAATAATAATAAAGGTAGCACACTTGTGTTAATCTCTTGAGCCTTTATGAAATTGCTACTTATATATTAGAGTGGACGGCTAGAAAAAATTCATAGAATTTAAAATTTTAAAATTGTCCTTTAGATCTTAAAAAAAAAAAAACATCATGATTTTCTTTTATTTAAGGATTTTTAGTTGTTGTTGTTGAGTTTTGGAAGGCCAACATACATCTTTGTCATTTCTCACCTTTGGTGACCCTTCAGCTGATTGCCATTTCATTATATATATATTGTTGTATATATCTTTGTATGATAGATTCGATTATTTGATTAATAGTGAACTCCTTTGCTTAGTGTGGATGTAGCCAATTTGGTGAACAATGATAAATACTATGTTATTGGATTATGATTGTAGTTAATCTATAATTTTTTATTTATTTTATTCCATATCTTCAACATTGGTATTAGTGTTGGTTGAACAACTAATTTTGAATTTTGCAAAGAATTTCCAAACCTATGAAAGATTTGAGGGTACAAAAATTTTCATGGAAGAATTTCAGGATATGGAAGATATAGATGTAATCATTGCTGATTAAGAAAATTATTTCACTCACACTTGCAGAAAAAAAGAAGAAGCCCACCACAATGAGTAACAAAGATTGTGAATCTCTTGATAAAAAGGCCAAAGCAACAATTTTTCTCTCACTAAATGATAATGCGTTGTTCAATGTTGAAAATGAATCAGCTACAAAGGAGGTATGGGAAAATCTCACAACCACCTATACAATGGCATACACCGCAAATAAAGTCTTCATCATGAATAATTTATACAAACTCTTGAGATGAGGGAAGGTGAAGCCATGACAAACCACCTTAACAAATTTAATACCTTGATCATCCAAGTGAATTTAGATGGCATGACACAAGAAAGTGAGAGAAAGGCTATCTTATTATTACATTCTCTTCCAAATAGCTGAGATGGAGTTGTAATAGCCATTAGTACTACAACATCAAGCTCAAATAGTTAGCCTTTGATGAATTTTCAGCAGCTCTTCTCAGTTAAGACATGAGAAGAAAGAACATGGAATCTTCAACCATCTATGCCTTACAATGGTGAGTACTAGAAATAGGGGAAGAAGCCATAATAGAGGCAAATATACTCACAATAGAAGGTCCAAATCTCTAATAAGATCCCAGTCCCGAGGTAGATAAAGTGATTACTAGTTTTGTGGAAAAGCTCCAGTCAAAAGAAAGGGTGTTGGACTACAAAGCGAACATAACTCATGCCAAGGATAATGGTATTCCAATATTATCAACAAGTGACACCAAATCAAATTTGTGGGTAATTGATGTTGGTACATCATTTCATGGCTCTTCTTGCATGGAGGCCTTCACAAATTACCAAGGTAATTTTGGAAATAAATATATTTGGGTGACAACAAAGCTTGTGATTTTTTTTTGGAAAAGGTGATATTGTTTTGCACCTAGTTGGAGGAGTCAAATGGTTTCTAAAAAAAGTTTGACATTCTCCCAAATTAAAGAGAAATCTGAATTTTTGTAAGTCAGCTATATACACAATGTTTTCTTACCACTCTTACGGACACATGGAAAGTCACTAAAGCTTCAAGATTGGTTATTTCAAGAGGATACAAAGTTGGAAGCCTCTATATTGTAGAAACCAATGGTGAGGTGGGAGATGCAATCACTGTTGTGTGAAGCAATGAACCTCTTTGGCATCAAAGATTAGCCCACATTAGAAAGAAAGGACTTGAGGTTTTTCTCAGTTGAGATCAACTACTATGTCTTCAATTTGTAGATATGGGGTTTTGCAAACATTTTCTTCATGGGAAACAAAGATGGGTTAGCTTCTTGAAGGATAGACATGATAAGAAGACAAAACCATTAGAACTAGTGCACTCAAATTTATTTGGTCATACAGAGGTAACCTCTTATGGAGGCACAATCTATTTTGTTACTTTCCATGATGATTTTACTAGGAAATTTTGGGTTTATATGATTTCTTAAAAATCTCAAGTGTTTTCAAAATTTTAAATTTTCAAAGCACTTGTTGAAAACCAAAGTGGTCACAAAATTAAATGTTTAAAAATAGATAATGGAGGTGAATTTTTCTCTTTGGATTTTGATAATTTATGTGCATATCATGGTATTTGAAGGATTAAAGTTATCCCATTCACCCCTCAATTAAATGGGGTAGCTAAAAGACTCAATAGAATCATTCTTGAGAAAGCTCAATGTATACTTTCCAATGCTAGATTAAGCAAATAATTATGGGCGGAGGCATTCAAAATAGAAGTTTACTTAATTAACTGTAGTCCATCTCATTTGGAGTTTGGTGTTCTAGAAGAACAGTTGTTGGGAAAGAGGATTTCTTACTCCCACATCTAAATTTTTGGATGTGAAGCTTATGTTCATGTCTCGAAGGAAAAGAGGACAAAGTTGGAATTTATATCGCGAAAGGGTATATTCATTGGTTATGGTGAGGATCAATTTGGGTTCTGAATTTGGGATCTGGTTAAAAATAAAGTCATTCAAACTTGTGATGTTATCTTCAATGACATGACATTCCCAGCCCTATAGACACAAGCACCATCAGAGGAAGACTATGTGCCTATATCTATATTTCAAAATTATTCATCTCATAGGTCTTCTAGAGGTAATCTGCAAGTAGCATCCCCTCCAAATATTATTTCAACCATATTTGTGTTAAATTTCATGTCCCTATTTCATCTTGATGTATGACTACTAACAATAATGATGAAACTAATTCAATTGGTTATGATACACCATTCTTTGTTTCTTAATCCTCCTCAAGGAATATGAAAAATCTAATGTCACATGGAGTTGTAGGATTGAATCATATAGTACAATGGGAAGAGATGGCATGGTTATTGGCATACATGGTAGAAAAATTGGACTGAACAACATGATATTTTATCAACATGACATGGCATTTCGTCTATGTGGAACAATATCTATTTTGGACAATGATTTGTATAGTCTAAACTATAGCGTCCTACCTAAAAATGACTCTACCTTTACTCCACATGGTGGTGATGTTGTGATTGAGAGTAAAGTTTCCTTTAGTCCACACGGTCTTTCCTTTGCACAAGAACATTTTGCACCATCCTATGTGGCAGGTCCCCATTGCACATTGATGGGTCTGTGTGATTCAGACTCACTTCCCACACGATTTCTAGTAGAAGCCATTCAAAACCCATAGACTCGTGTTGAATTGAGATCCAAAAACATGTGTGGCTTGGGGAATACTCACAGGAGCTTGCAAATGAAAGGTATTGACTATGGATTTACATCTTCAAATAATCTATGTATATATTTTCATAATGAACTAGTTCAAAGGAATTTGAATAATGGTACAATGAATGAGAAGACTCTCCAAAAATGTAATAGTCATTATCTAGAAAATGAAATTGTTAATATTAATTTTTAAAATGCTAAGACAAATAATGTTCAAAGTAGACCAAAGAACTCAAAACCTCAATTGAGGAGGTCTTCTAGGGAGAGAAAAATTCCTTCTAAATTCTCTGATTATGAGTTTTTATTTGCTGAAGAGGTAGACATTGAATTGTTAATATTTGAGCAAGTTGAACTGGTTAATTATAAAGTTATTTCTTAGAAAAACCATAAGGATAAATGGATAGTCGCTATGGAAGAAGAAATGAGTTCACTTCAAGACAATCAAACTTGGGATTTGGTCACTCTTCCACCAAATCGAAGACCACTTAAGAACAAATGGGTGTATTGACTAAAAGATGAAGATGGAGGCAATAAATTCTACAAGGCCAAACTAGTAGTGAAAGTGTATGATCAGAAAAAGGGGATTGATTTCAATGAAATATCCTCAGCAGTTGTCAAGATGAAAACAATCCCAACTATTTAGGGACTGATAGCCGTATGGGATCTTGAGATGGAACATCTTGACATGAAGATTACATTTTTACATGGTGATGTACATGAGGAGCTACATATGGAGTAGCCTAAAGGATTCATCAAGAAAGGACAAGAGAATCTTTATTGCAGGCATAAGAAAAGTTTGTATGGGCTCGAACAAGACCCAAGCTGGTATTTAAAATTTGATAGATCATAGAAAACACTTTAGCATGTGGTAGACCCCATCATTTAAAACAAAAAAAACACAAGTGTGTCAATGATGATGATCTCCATAAGGATTTGTTCTACCTAAATACCGAGTCATCCTTTTCACTTTTACTAAGTCTTTAATACTATTCCCTCCAATCAATAAAAAATGTTAGGTAGGGAGGATGTGTGCAATACAAGAAAGACTCCTTTACTTTTATTTTTGTTGAGTCAAACAAATTTTTACAAAGTATTAAACTTAAGTTTCATAAATCTAGATTAGTTAAACCAAATTATATATATATATATATATATATATATATATATATAGAGAGAGAGAGAGAGAGAGAGAGAGAGAGAGAGAGAGAGAGAGTTATGATATAAGAAAATTAGTTTAAGAAAACAAATATAAGTGTTATTTTTGGAACTTCTGAACATAAGTGAATAATATTTAGTATAAAAGAAATAATAATTTTATATTTTATTAATAAAATTAATTTAGAGGGAATGAATTAAAATAATTGTATAAATTTTTAAATTAAAATATTTGTAATAACGAATTAATTAATAAATTATAATTGACTTGTATTAGTAGTTTGTAAATTATATAATTTTTTTTCTAATTCTTTTGTGATGAAAGGAGATTTATATAAAATATTTCAAATTTAATTTAAATTAATCTTGTGGAATTTAAAACAATTGATTCAAACATATATTTTCTTTAAATGAATCAAGTTATACATTTTATGCAAGATTTTTTATTTTATTAGGGAGGGTAAATTTTCTTTTGTGTTCAATATGGAGGTGTATCATGGGATGTATACTTTTTTTTTTATGTGTGTCTATATGATATATGGACTGGTGTCGAATATGGGGTAATAGGGAAGGATATGTATCTTGTTTTAACCTATCTTTCAAGGAACTAGCTAAAATAATGCTTTGGTCAAAGCAATTGGTTGCATTCATTTGATAATAGTGAATGATTATATATATTAATCCTTACCATATCATTGTGTAGATGCTACATTACGTTATAAAATGTTAGATAGGACACAATGTTGTACCAAATTCCATCCAAGCTGCCGGTTTTGGTTTGCTAGGTTCTTTGTGGAGGGTTGGGCACCCAACCTTTCATGTTGAGCATCGGGGTAGCTAACACCTTCAAGGTACTAACCACTCTACGAATAGGTGGAGAAAGTGTCTGGATCTCATTCTCATCCTTGAGCATATCAGATGGAGAGTAGTTTGATGGCTAAAAGAGGTGAGATTATGTATAGTATCAATTTATGTGTCATATGATGTTTGTCTCTTTATCATTTATTGTATCGACAAGTAGATTGATCTTAATGTAATATAAGAATATTATCAGATAATTATAACAACTTCCCTAGAAGACATGCTTTTGAAATAGAGAATCAATGACAAAGCATAAAATTTATTTGATGAAATACCGCAAAAGTGATTTCATCTCATGGAGTGAGGCGAAAAAATGATATGCATGAAATACATCTGATGGTAAGACCTTGGAGTCTCTCATGCATATGCGAATAACGAATGTGAATTGCACCTATCCTTCAAATCATACATTTGAAATAGAGCAGCATAAACAACCTGCACATATTTTGTTGTATTGTTTCCTTTTTTTCTTCTATTTTGTGGCGGCTACCCTTTTGCTTTGTACTTACACATTCAAATATATATTTATTCTTCCTTTTTAATAGTTATCTCCTCTAGGAAAACTTTATCGCATTTTATGGCTATCCTTGCTTCTATTTTGTAATGGAATTTATAGTTTATTCATAGCTTGATTTTGCAATCTTTGTCCTATGCAAACTATTTCAGAGGAGTATCCCTATAGATAAGTTGTAATATAAGTACTTGTTCCGGTTATAGAGTAAGAACTCGATTTAGTTTGCATGACAAGTGTAATCTATTTCTATTTTGTTTATTTCTTTCCAAGAAAATAATAGATGTACTCATGCATATCTTTTGAATCAGAATAGATCAATATTTGAAAACTGAATAACATGGAAAGTTTGTTTAATCAACCATACTTCTTTTGTCTCCTTTATGCAAGTCATCTAATAGAAATATGTGTTCCATTTTTATAGTTTTAGCTACATTGTTTATCTTTGATAGTCAGGCCTGGAATTTGACAGTCACCCCTGTCTGTCATATAAATTTTTTATGATAGTTAGATCATTTTACTGCCTTTCATTTTACGTTTTAAGAAAAATATTGATTGTCAATTTTTTTAATTTATGAATAATTTAATAAATTATTTTAAATTTAAATATTTTATCAATATAACTTGTAATACATATATTAAATATAAATAAATATTCCATTCTTAATAAAGCAGTGCAAATAATTTAATTACTATTTTAAAACACATATTATTATATATAATTGAAAATAACTTATTTTTAAATAGAAATTGTAATCTTTTAAAAAGTCATTCAAAAGTAAAACATCTAATAATCTAATCTAGAAGGAAAAAATATTTTATTTGATTCATTTGAAATTGGGATACAAAACATAAACTAATAATATCAAAGCTCAAGAACTCGTCTTGATTTTGTGTTCTTCCATATCTTATATACTTCATTCCAATTTACATCATTTATTTCAGATCGATTTAAGCATACTCTCATTAATGCATCTAGTGTATCCAAACTTAGCTTTGACTTTCTAACATCTTTGATCATATTTTGCTTTGAAAATCCTCTTTCACAATCAACAGTACTTGCAGGAATAATAAGCACAACCTGCCATAACTTCATCATATGAGGATAGCTTCTATGCCAATATTATGTGTTATGAAAGACTCTCCATGCATCTTTCATTTTGAAACCCTCAAAACTCAAATGTAATGAGTCAACAAAAGGGTTTATCTCCCTTTTGCAACCATTAACATCAAATATGGATTCTTCATTAACATTGCTTGAAGTAGTATGCTACAAATGTTGGAGAAGCTTATCAAGCCAAAGCTCTGAGATACTATCTCAAGTCTGACGATCAGATGGATAATAAGAAGGGATGAAGAGTTTTGCCGCATTAAAAAGAGGAAGATCTGGAAATATTCTATTCAAACAATCAATGAGAGATTGAATATACCCTTCTGTCAAGTGTTGACAACTTTCTCTTGTTCCTTCAACACGAGCTTTCACGGAATTCTTCCCTACATCCCTATACTGAAATCCCTCAATTGGAATTGGAATATATAATAATTCATACTTATCAATTACAACATCTTCTTCTTTGACTTCAACTAATCCAAATTGAGAATCAATCAAAAATTTTGAAAGATAATTTGTACCTTCTGCAAATGTACCTTTTTCTCAAAAACCATCTATATAAATTTCCTATAGCTTCATCAAGACCCAAACCAATAACTGTGATGTCAACATTTTCTTCTTGAAAAATCTTATTCAATTTATAATTTAGTTCTCCCAAAACATCAACAAACATGTGCAAACAAAATTGAATAGAGTAAATCCTTGCCTTTTCATATAATAATTGTAGACACTAAAAAATGGACAAGTGCTTTTAAATTGCAAAAATCAATAAAATGGCTCAAAATCATCAAAATGACACTAATTCAATAAAAAAGGGATCAAATCAATTGACATTTATTAAATGAAGTTGGATAAAAATAATTAAAGCAAAGGAAAAATCAAATAAGGATGTTGAATAATTAAATCAAAGCTTAAAGGGGCCAAAAACACTACATAATTGATTTTAATCAATTAATTGTATAGTTGTTTAAATCAAAAATCAAAATGAACCTATTACCCTTACATGGCTAAATTTAGTTAATTAATTGAATTTAATAATTCCTAATTTTCTTTCAACAAAGCTGAGCAACCAATGAGAATTGAGGACAAAAAGACATAAATCACTCAAAAAGGATGAATCTCAATCACTCATTCTAATCTTTCAATCTCAACCACTCAATTTTGTCCTTTTGTCCAAAGCTTTGAGACAAACCTTTAAATTGTCCCCCCATTTATGAACAAAGAAAAGTATTTGACTCAACCAAGAGTTAATCATGATTACTTCACTCTACCCCCTACCCTTGGACATTTACTATAAATATGAAGCATTTTGAGAGCAATTGATATCTTAGAATTTCATTTGCAAAGCATTGTTACTATAGGCAATTGAAGAGAATTCTAAGAGCATTTAGAGCATTTAGCATTATCATTTTGTCAATTTGAGCTAGAATCATCATCATAGAAGCATTGTAGAAGCATAGAACAACATACATTCTCATTTTAGAAGTGTCACTAGTGGAGATTTGAGCTGAGAGCTTCACCTACCACATCTTTCTAGAGAGCCATGAGATGCTATAGATCTTAGTTTCATTTTTAAATAGATTTGCATTGTATTTACTTTAGAATTGTTTCTAATTAGATCTAGGACGTACATCAACTACATCACCATGTCCTCTAGCTTAATCTCTCACCCGTACTCTACTAGCAATAACCTGAGGATCTCTTTGTCCTCGCCATCTCCACCATCTACCACCACGACGACCATCACCACCGCCACCATCACCCCAACCTGGGACAGGCTCTGTTGGATCAGTGAAATGAGGAAACCTATTACGAGCCCACCAATCTCCATACTCACGAGACATACCCGCATTTTCCATACTAGGAAGCATCTCCCATCTACAATAAGCCATACCAGCAATCTGATCCAATGGGAATTGGTAATCAATGAGAGGACCCCACATAGATCTCTCTTCCTATACCCAAGCATATAATGCTACACCCTGAGGCATATCCTGTATCCAACCATACTACCTAGAAACTCTGCCAAAGAAGAAGAGCTCAATAGTAGTAGTAGTATGACCAATCATCTAGTGAGGAGCGAACATGTATGGTAACTCATCATCGTCCTCTCTCCAGCACTCACAACCAATGTATGGTCACCACTAAACCTGATCAAGATCATCTATTTGTCACCTCCAATAATCAAGATGACCTAGATGGTGCTGCACAACCATATTGCTATATAGGAAAGCATAAGGGAAACCACACTGTCGAATCCTGTCAGAAATAGGCCTAGTAATGGGAAGATGGTCCCATATCCACAACTATAGAATAACTGCTCCAGCTGACAACGAAGCACTCTCTCTGTAGACTACCTCGTGCAAATCATGGTAGAGTTGCGCAAGGATGCATGAACCCCAATCAAAGCATCGAGGATGAGCAAGAAAATCCTCTAGAATCCTACCCCATCCAATGGAAAAACCATGACCTTGCTGATCAGGAAGAAGCAAACCACTGATAAGTGCACGAAGTACCACTGGCAATGTAGGAAATGAAGCAAACTGAGGCCAAGTAATGGTGTAATTTGATGTATATAACCCCATACTTTGAGTTGTTGCTAAGTGGATGTCTTCGGAGGAGGGAGATTCAAATGTTAGTTTTAATCCGCTCATGGTTTTTCCCATGCTATTTCCTATAGAAGTTGAAGAGGACTCAAGTGAAGGGGATTTTGACCCTTCTTCCATGGACCATCTCGAGGAAGCTCACGTCATAGATCTAAACAATAAAATTTATGAACCCTCAAACGAAGTCATGTCCATAAACCTAATTGATGACACCTTACCAAATGAATCCTTACTCTTGATACATCCGGACCTCATTGATTGGGACCAAACCGAGCCAAGTGACTTACTCTATTTCCCAAATGACCAAGCAATGAATCAATACCTTAATATGGTTGAACCCTCTTTTACCAACAAATTTGATATGGAAATGATGAGAACAACGGGGGTCCAATCTCTTAGTCAAAAGAAAAAAATGAAAAAAATTTAAAAAATGAAAAGTTCTAGTGATGAAAACCACTATGTGGCAGCACTGGAACCAAAAAAAGTAAAGATAAAAGATGTTTCCTATGGTGAAAACCCAACTTTGGCACCAAAGGAAGAGAGATTTGATACCCTACCTGAGCATGAGGAAGAAAGGTCACCTATTCTCATAGAGCCGATAGAAAAGGTCAACATTGGGACAGAATTGGATCCAAAATTTATACACTTAGCAGCGTCACTTACACCTCTAGAAAGAGAGAATTTTATCAAGTTCTGCCAAGAACAACAAGTGAACTTTGCATGGTCATATGTCGACATGCCCTGATTGGATCCCAACTTCATAATGCAGCATTTGAATGTTAGACCAGGGTTTAAGCCCATGAAGCAAAAGTTGAGAAAAATGCACCCACATGTGGCTCTTCTAGTCAAAGTGGAATTGGAAAAATTGTTAAAGGTTAGATTCATAAGAGCAATAGCATATGCTAAATGGATATCTAACATTGTACCGGTCACAAAGCATGAAAAATCCATTTGTGTATGCACATATTTTAGAGACTTGAATCTTGCATGTCCTAAGGATGACTTCCCACTTCCGAGCATAGCTGCCATAGTGGACTTGACAGCGGGTCACTCCATGTACTCATTGATGGATGGTTTTAGCGGCTATAATTAGATAAAAATTGCACCCAAAGACCAAGAGAAGACAACCTTTACATGCCCTTGGGCTACCTTTTGTTGAAATGTCATGCCCTTCGGCCTTAAAAATGCCTGAGCCACATATCAAAGGGCAATGACTACTATTTTCCATGAGATGATGCACACCTTTTTAGAGGATTATGTGGATGACATATTGGCAAAGTCCCACAAAAGATAGGATCACCTACAAATTCTAAAAAAAATATTCATTAGGTTGGAACAATTCAAAGTGAGACTAAACCCAAAAAAATGTGTCTTTGGTGTCCAATCTAGCAAATTGTTAGGCTACATAGTTGCAGCCAAAGGAATTGAAGTGGATCCGAAAAAGGTACAAGCAATAATAGACATGAAGATTCCATAGAACATCATCCAAATGAGGTCTCTACAAGGCAAGATACAATCCATAAGAAGGTTCATTTCTCAATTGGCTAAAAAGTGTCATTCATTCATAAGGTTGCTACATAAGGATACTATTTTCATGTGGGATGAAGAATGTGATCAAGCCTTCACTCTATTGAAGACTTATTTAATAAATCCACCAATTCTAATGCCACCAATCAAGGGAAAACCATTGCTTCTGTACATATCCACTATCGAAAGGTCTCTAGGAGTTCTTTTGGCACAAGAAGATGAGCAAGGAAAGGAAAGAGAAATCTACTATTTGAGTAGGACATTGATCAAATAAGAACTTAACTACACATTCATGGAGAGATCATGTCTAGCAATTTTCTTCACATCAAAAAAATTGAGACATTATATGTTGATGCATAAGGTGAAACTAATTGCAAAAATTGATCCTCTCAAATATTTGCTAAGCAAAACTGCCTTAACGGGTAGAATAGAAAAATGGGTCATGATATTGAGTGATTTCAACATTGAGTATGTGGATAGAAAATCAATAAAAGGACAAGTGATAGCAGATCACTTAGGTGAAAATCCATTGACTTCTATACAAACCATTCAAGTGCAATTTCCAGACTCCGCAATTGTCAACATAGAGGCTAAAATGTGGAAGTTGTACTTTGATGGCTCATATACACAAGGAGGTTCTAGGGCTGGCATATTATTGGTTACTCCTCAAGGGTACACCATTCCAAATTTCTACAAGCTCTTGGTCCCATGCACAAACAATATAGCATAATATGAGGCTCTAGTCATTGGCATTAAAATGGCTTTAGAATGGAACATCACCGAGCTACAAATATATGGAGACTCTCAACTCATAATCAATTAAGTCAACAATGAATACAACACCAAAGATGAAAAGATAATGCCATATAAGACTATGATTGATGGATGGAAGAAGTAATTTTCCTTGATCACTTTTGAGCATATTTCGAGAGAGAAAAATAAAGCATCTGATGCAATGGCCACCTTGGCTTCCTTGTTACAAAAACCAGATCAAAATGAGAAGTACAAGTTCTTGGTGGAAGAATTGGTGAAACTGGCATTCGACTTTCCTGAAACCCAAATTATTGGCCTACTTCATGGACATGACTCACCTTGATATGGTCCTATCTATACATATCTCAAAGACCAAGTGCTACCTTTAGACCAATCCCGAGCCCAAAAATGAAATTTCATATGCCAATCTGCCTGTTACATAATCCTTTTAGACACATTGTATCGTAAGGGTCTTGATGGGATGTTACTTAGGTGTCTAGAGGAAGAAGAGTCTAAGTTAGCTTTACATGAGGTTCATGAAGGCATTTGCGGGTCACACTGAAGCGGTTTAAACCTAGCCAAGAAGATCCTTCACTTAGGGTAATCCTAGAAGACATTAGAGAAAGATGCTTGTCACTTTGTCAAAATATGTAGCAAATGTCAATATCATGGCAACATGATACATGTACCGGTGAAAGAGTTATATCCCTTTGTTACACCATGGCCATTTTATCAATGGGGATTTGACTTGATTGGAGTGATCTATCCACCTTCTTCAAATGGACACAAATACATCATAACCACAATGTAATATTTCACTAAGTGGGTAGAAGCAGTTCCTTTGATCATGGTAACGGGAAAATAAATTTCCATGTTCATCTTGAATCACATTATTTGCAGATATGGTATTCCTCATCCCATAATAATAGACAATGGAAAGCAATTTAAAAATAAAGATATTGATGAACTTTGTGCTACATTTCATATCACTCATCACTCTTCATCCATTTACTATCCTCATGGAAATGGACAAGGTGAAGCTACAAATAAGAACATTCTCAAGATTTTGAAGAGATCGGTAAATAAATCAGGAAGAGATTGGCATGTGCAAATTAATCTAGCATTATGGGTCTATAGAACTAGCATAAGAACACCTATGAGAGCTACACCATTTTCTCTAGTCTATGGAACTGACATTGTTCTACCTTCGGAGGTCAAAATCCCATCTTTACGAGTCTCATTGCAAGACCTAATAATAGATGAGGATTACAGAGTTGCCCGACTTCAACAATTGGAATTGTTGGAAGAACACCAAACCCAAGCCTATGAACACTTGAAAGTGTATCAAAATAGAATCTCAAGGAACTACAATAAGCATATCAAACCAAGAACCTTTCAAGTAGGAGACTTAGTGTTAAGAGAAAAACCAAAGAATCAAGCTGACAGAGAAAAGAAAGGAAAATGGGAGGCAAATTGGCTTGGTCCATTCATCATTGTTTCTTCATTTGGAACGAGAACTTATAAGTTAGCAGATTGTGAAGGAGAAGAACTCCAAGAGCCTATGAATAGCATTCATCTAAAAAGGTTCTATACATGAGGGAGACCAAAGAGTATAAAGAGTATCAGATGAGGAGCATCATATTTATTGTACATAGTCAAAGAGATCTTGAAAATACAAAAAAATTGAAAAAGAAAATACAAAAAAAAGAAAAAAAGAGAAAAAGTGCCTTGGTGAAAACCTAGCAATAGGCACCTTGGTAGAAAAAAAAAAAGTGAAAAAGAAAAAGAAAAAAATCCAAAGGGTCAAAACTTGGTAAACAAGCACCTTTTTTTCCCTTAAGTCTTTCTTTCCAAGTCACATGTGTTCATATTGCATTTCCAACATCCCATTTGTAAACCTTCATTGCATCCGTCATTTGTGCATAGTCATAGTAAAGACTTTAGTAGCATTGTCGCATTTCCTATGACCCTAAGTTTGTCACACGCTCACATTTATCACTTGGGGGCAGGAAAGGATTGGAAATTTGGTACCAAATGGATTCAATAAGTGCTACAATCAGTCACGTCAAAGAGAGATTTATTAGAGCTTAAGAAGAAGGGAAAGTTTGTTGAAACTTTGATGGATATCGTTGTTCATACCCAAGTATTTGATCCTACAACTTGATCCATGAGACTTCATTGACTTTATTATTCGGGATTAAAAATTGACAAAAAACCTTAAAGATCAGAATGCTTGGAAATACTTTTTGAAAATCATGAAACATGGCAAAACACTTGAAGCTTTCTTTTGATAATATTTATGAAATTGACTTTTATCACATCTTTTGAGCTAATCGATGATGTTTCGACTAGATTGGCCATGATAGAGACATGATATTTTCTTTCCTTTGAGTGATTGTTTTGAGGGAGATTCATCAACTTATGATAGTTCATCTAACGACATGGTCATTAAAGAACCATCGAGGACTATCCCATAAGAGGAAGGATTAACCTTTTCTTGTTTACGAAAATAGATAACTTGGCTATTTAGATCTTCCATATCTTAATACCAAAAATCCACTTGCAACATTGAATCCATTGACACCAGTATTCAGACTCCCATAGTTTGGTCATCCAACTAGTGAGGGTTATACCAGTTTCAAAAAGAGGTTACCAAAAGTGATAAAAAGTGGTATTCATATCATCATGATGTGGTCAGTGATGATTTTCCTTGCTTTCCAGTCCCAAAATGCTCAATGATGAAAATTTATCTCCATGGCATTTCTTTGCTAAAATCTGGTGACACTTAGGTGCATTGCATTTATCGTGTTAGATTAATTGCATTATCATGTTAGATTAATTGCATTGCATTATCCATGTTAGATTAATTGCATGTGCATTTGTTTATGGTTAATTTTCCAAGGACAAGGGGGGAACACTTACAATATTGGTAGTCAAAACATTAAAGAAATGGGGGTTCAATCAAACGTCTTACTCCTTGACATCAATCAATCAATCAAAACAAAGAAAAAATGAGGTTATCTTTTTGCATTCATGCATAGCATTAATCATTATTCATTATCCATATATCATAAAAGAAAGACAAAGGAATCATTATTCATACATCATTTGCATATATGTAAATAAGAGATAGAATTGCATACATCCAAAATTTGAAAAATCAGAAACATAGCGGCATTTACATATGCATCTCCATAAAACATTTTGCATCCATACATTGACAAAATAGAAAAGCATCTCATAAATCCATACATCATTGCATTCATTTATCTATATCATAAAATAAGATAACTGCATCCATAGCATAAATCAAAGTAAGTGCATAGTAAACATCATATAGTTGCATAAGAAGATAATCTCATAACAACTCATCAATCGAATGAAAGAGTATATCATTATATATCATCAAAAAAGTGTTCATCAATGATCCATCAAATCAGTATATCAAGATACAATGTCATACAAAGTGATACATCAAATGTTCTGATCAATCAAGTAACATGAAATGTGATACAAAGGACATCAACAATGAGTGAATCTGTCATCAATCAATCAAGATCTCGTAGCACCAGATCCATCTGGACCTTTATTATCCTATGAAGGAGGAGCCTAAGAAGTGCTCACTCCGCTCTGTCTCTGAACCATCGCTGACATAAACTGCTGCATCAAGGCAACAACCTGATCTAAATGCCCAATAATAGTGGATACATCTATTCGCAGTGACTGCACATCTCGGGATAAAGTACCAATTGTAGGAGCATCCTGTGAACTTTGTCCTATATCTTGCGGCTACTGAAACTGTGAAGGAACCTGTGGAGGCACCTGTTGTGCCGGAACCAGATCCCATTGTGCTGGAACATCATCCTGTTGAGCTAAAGCTACCCGCTACAATTGAACTAAAGGATCCAATCCACCCAAAATCTGCCTAGCAGTATCTACATGAGCCTGTCTCTGCTATCTCTGATGTCTATGAGCTCTATGCTGTCTATCTGCTGCTCTAGGATGTACATCAACTACATCATCATGTCCTTTAGCTTGATCTCTCACTCGTACTCTACCAACAATAACCTGAGGATCTCTTTGTCCTCATCATTTTTGTCATCTACCACCACCACAACCATCACCACCTCCACCATCACCCCAACCTGGGATAGGCTCTGCTGAATCAGTGAAATGAGAAAACCTGTTATGAGCCCACCAATCTCCATACTCATGAGACATACATGCATCTACCATACCAGGAAGCATCTCCCATCTGCAATAATCCATACCCACGATCTGATCCAATGCGAATAGGTAATCAATGAGAGGACCCCACATAGATCTCTCTGCCTGTACCTAAGCATATAATGCTAGACCCTGAGGCATATCCTGTATCCAACCATACTACCTAGAAAATCTACCAAAGTAGAAGTTCTCAATAGTAGTAGTAGTACAACTAATCATCCAATGAGGAGTGAACATGTAGGGTAACTCATCATCATCCTCTCTCCAGCACTCACAACCAATGTATGGTCACCACTGAACCTGATCAAGATCATCTATTTGTCACCTCCAATAATCAAGATGACTTAGATGGTGTTGCACAACCATACCGCTATATATGAAAGCATAGGGGAAACCATGTTGTCGAATCCTTTCAAAAATAGGCCTAGTAATGGGAAGATGGTCCCATATCGACAACTGTAGAATAACTACTCCATCTGACAAGGAAGCACTCTCTTTGTAGACTAACTTGTGCAAATCATGGTAGAGTTGTGCAAGGATGCATGAACCCCAATCAAAGCATCGAGGATGAGCAAGAAAATCCTCCAGAGTCCTACCCCATCCAACAGAAAAACCACAACCTCGCTAGTTGGGAAGAAACAAACCATCGGTAAGTGCACCAAGTACCACTGGAAATGTAGGAAACGAAGCAAATTGAGGCCAAGTAATGGTGTCATCATCTATAGAGTTGTCCCCGAACACTCGCCGATAGAAAGTGGAATCATATATGGAATCATAATAAACCAACTCTCCCCTACATGGGATACATAGTAATCTATACACATCCTCGGATGTGATAATCATCTCTCCAAAAGGTAGGTGAAAGGTATTGTGGTCAGAGTGCCATCACTCTTCCACTATAGTCAACAAACCATGGTTCAGCTGGAACCATGACAGGTCAAGTAGAAAGCTCAATCCACACAACTCGATAACGTGAAACTCAACATCAGTAAGTGTCTGACCTAGATCAATGACCCAAGATGAAATTGTTCAGATGTACAGAGTAGGAAAGTTTGCATGTTGGAAAAACAAAGGAATCATATCAGTATACCATATCAAGGAATTATCTAAAGTCAATTAGTTCTATCAAAAGTGTCAAGCAATCACACCCAGTACCATTTGTTCGCATCTCTGTGTCCTGAGAATGAACTAAGTAGTATCAATCATATTAGTTTTCACACTGATTGATTTATCCTATCAGTATCTATCCTAATCAAATTGACAAATCACATTCGTTGGTACCACTATCCTGATATCCTAATCAATTATTTTGTTGAACACAATAGACCTAATCTAATCATTCAGATCGATCATCAAAAGTGATCAAATTTTTCATCAGAACAAATCAAGTACAAGTGTAAAGAAATTTTCAAAAGTCTGCAAGCATGATTTCAATCATTCCACGTGACATTTCAACCGAAGTGGTACCAAAAGGATGTTACGCAACACTTTGCGGGTGTTACGTGATAATTCTCATGTTAAGTGACATTGAATCATGCTAGGCAATAACGAAATCCGGCCTAGGCGACAATGAATTACTAGGGTCTCCTACGCAGTAAAATATGTTAAAATTGGCATTTTTGCCATAACTCTACACGTGAACGTTATGTTCTCAGGCGAGAACAAAAGTTTCTTAGATGACATTTTACTACACTGCTGCATAAGTAAAAAGCACAAATGCGACATTGAAATGGTCTAGGTGACAATGAAATATTCCCTAAGCGTGAATTTGCAAATTGCACATGAGGATGAAATACAAAAATTACAATAAATGCTAATAAATGAGCAATAAATGCAAAGAGGGACTTCAAAATGACTTACCAGAGGTCCATAGTCAGGTGGCCTTGCATATCACCGACACCTCTCGAATCGATGCTCTCGAATAGGGACAACCATCTCGAAAATCACCGTGGGACCAGAGCAAAATCACCAAAGTCAAAAGTGCAAATGAATAGTAAATCAAGGTTTTTCAACCTATTTAAGCTATTTTGACCTAATTTTGGAGGTGAAATTTGGCTTACACCTATATTGACCTATCAAATGAACCAGGGCATATTCTTGAATCATGGCATATTATCAAAAATTTTCAGAAATGAAAACACATTCAATAAATCAAACATCATCAAATCTTCAAATCAGGAAATCAATATGTTTTATTTCTGAGGGGGCATCAGGGTATCAAATTGAAATCAAACATCATGGAATTAGTGGGACATCAAAAAATTTCATTATCAGAGGCATGTCATTTTATCAGTATCAAAGTGGTTTATCATATCATATCAGAGGCATAATATCATATCAATCTCATATCAAAGGCATATTAGTGAATTAGTGAATTAGGACCTAAAAAGCGAATAGGACTTAAAAGAATATTTGAATCAATGTTCTTCGCACATAAATTCAAAGAGTGGTATTTGTAGACACTCAAAAATGGACAAGTGCTTTTAAATTGCAAAAATCAATAAAATGGCTCAAAATCATCAAAATGGCACTAATTCAATAAAAAAGGGATCAAATCAATTAAAATGGACATTTATTAAATGAAGTTGGACAAAAAAAATTAAACCAAAGGAAAAATCAAATAAGGATGTTGAATAATTAAATCAAAGCTTAAAGGGGCCAAAAACACTACATAATTGATTTTAATCAATTAATTGTATAGTTGTTTAAATCAAAAATCAAAATGAACCTATTAGCCTTACATGGCTAAATTTAATTAATTGATTGAATTTAATAATTCTTAATTTTCTTTCAACAAAGCTGAGCAACCAATGAGAATTGAGGACAAAAAGACATAAATCACTCAAAAAGGATGAATCTCAATCACTCATTCTAATCTTTCAATCTCAACCACTCAATTTTGTCCTTTTGTCCAAAGCTTTGAGACAAACCTTTAAATTGTCCCCCCATTTATGAATAAAGAAAAGTATTTGACTCAACCAAGGGTTAATCATGATTACTTCACTCTACCCCCTACCCTTGGACATTTACTATAAATATGAAGCATTTTGAGAGCAATTGATATCTTAGAATTTCATTTGCAAAGCATTGTTACTATAGGCAATTGAAGAGCATTCTAAGAGCATTTAGAGCATTTAGCATTATCATTTTGTCAATTTGAGCTAGAATCATCATCATAGAAGCATTGTAGAAGCATAGAACAACATACATTCTCATTTTAGAAGTGTCACTAGTGGAGATTTGAGCTGAGAGCCTCACTTACCACATCTTTCTAGAGAGCCATGAGATGCTATAGATCTTAGTTTCATTTTTAAATAGATTTGCATTGTATTTACTTTAGAATTGTTGCTAATTAGATCTTAATATCATGAAGGTGATTATCTTCATCACACAAATGATGCCCACCAAAGCAGTACCAAAAGGATGTTACGCGATACTTTGCGGGTGTTATGTGATAATTCTCATGTTAAGCGACAATGAATCATTCTAGGCGATAATGAAATCCGGCCTAGGCAACAGTGAATTACTAGGGTTTCCTACGCGATAAAATATGTTAAAATTGGCATTTTTTCCCTAACTCTACACGTGAATGTTTTGTTCTCAGGCGAGAACAAAATTTTCTTAGACAACCTTTTACTACATGACTACGTAAGTAAAAAGCACAGATGTGACATTGAAAAGGTCTAGGCGACAATGAAATATTCCTAAGCGTGAATTTGCAAATTGTACACAACCTAATGAAATACAAAAATTACAATAAATGCTAATAAATGAGCAATAAATGTAAAGAGGGAGTTTGAAATGACTTACCGAAGGTCCATAGTCAGGTGGCCTTGCATATCACCGACACCTCTCGAATCGATGCTCTCAGATAGGGACAACCATCTCTGACATACATTGTATCATTTAGATCTATGACGTGAGCTTCCTCGAGATGGTCCATGGAAGAAGGGTCAAAATCCCCTTCACTTGAGTCCTCTTCGACTTCTATGGGAAATAGCGTGGAAAAAACCATGAGCAGATTAAAACTAATGTTTGAATCTCCCTCCTCCAAAGGCATCCACTTAGCAACAACTCAAAGTTTGGGATTATGACTATGCACAAATGACAGATGCAATGAAGGTTTACAAATGGGATGTTGGAAATGCAATATGTACACACGCGACTTGGAAAGAAAGACTTAAGGGAACAAAAGGTTCTTGTTTACCAAGTTCTCACCCTTTGGATTTTTTTCTTTTTCACTTTTTTTTTTCTACCAAGGTGCCTATTGCTAGGTTTTCACCAAGGCACTTTTTCTCTTTTTTTCTTTTTTTGTATTTTTTATTTTTTTCAATTTTTTTGTATTTTCAAGATCTCTTTGACTATGTACAATAAATATGATGCTCCTCATCTGATACTCTTTATACTCTCTCATCTCCCTCATGTATAGAACCTTTTTAGATGAATGCTATTGATAGGCTCTTGGAGTTCTTCTCCTTCACAATCTGCTAACTTATAAGTTCCCGTTCCAAATGAAGAAACAATGATGAACGAACCAAGCCAATTTGCCTCCCATTTTCCTTTCTTTTCTCTATCAGCTTGATTCTTTGGGTTTTCTCTTAACACTAAGTCTCCTACTTGAAAGGTTCTCAATTTGATATGCTTATTGTAGTTCCTCGAGATTCTATTTTGATACACTTTCAAGTGTTCATAGGCTTGGGTAGTGTTCTTCTAACAATTCCAATTGTTGAAGTCGGGAAACTCTGTAATCCTCATCTGTTATTAGGCCTAGCAATGAGACTCATAAAGATGGGATTTCAACCTCCAAAGGTAGAACAACTTCGGATCCATAGACTAGAGAAAATGGCGTTGCTCCCACAGGTGTTCTTATGCTAGTTCTATAGGCCCATAATGTTGGATTGATTTGCACATGCCAATCTCTTCCCGATTTATTTACTGATCTCTTCAAAATCTTGATAATGTTCTTATTTGTAGCTTTAGTTTGTCCATTTCCTTGAGGATAGTAAATGGATGAAGAGTGATGAGTGATATGAAATGTAGCACAAAGTTCATCAACATCTTTGTTTTTAAATTTCTTTCCATTGTCTGTTATTATGGCATGAGGAATACCATATCTGCAAATGATGTGATTCAAGATGAACATGGAAATTTGTTTTCCCATTGCCATGATCAAAGGAATCGCTTCTACCCACTTAGTGAAATACTTCATTGTGGTTATGATGTATTTGTGCCCATTTGAAGAAGGTGGATAGATCACCCCAATCAAGTCAAATCCCCATTGATAGAATGGCCATGGTGTAACAAAGAGATGTAACTCTTGCATCGGTACATGTATCATGTCACCATGATATTGACATTTGTTGCATATTTTGACAAAGTGACAAGCATCTTTCTCTAATGTATTCCAGAAATACCCTAAGCGAAGGATCTTCTTGGCTAGGTTTAAACCACTTCAGTGTGACCCGCAAATGCCTTCGTGAACCTCGCGTAAAGCTAACTTAGACTCTTCTTCCTCTAGACATCTAAGTAATGTACCATCAAGACCCTTACGATACAATGTGTCTGAAAGGATTATGCAACGAGTTGATTGAAATTTCATTTTTGGGTTCGGGATTGGTCTGAAGGTAGCACTTGGTCTTTGAGATATGTATAGATAGGACCGTACCAAGGTGAGTCATGTCCATGAAGTAGGGAAATAATTTGGGTTTTAGGATAGTCTAATGTTGATTTCACCAATTCTTCCACCAAGAACTCGTACTTCTCATTTTGATCTGGTTATTGTAACAAGGAAGCCAAGGTGGCCATTGCATCAGCTGCTCTATTTTTCTCTCTCGAAACCTACTCAAAAGTGATCAAGGAAAATTACTTCTTCCATCCATCAATCATAGTCTTATATGGCATTAGCTTTTCATCTTTGGTGTTGTATTCATTGTTGACTTGATTGATTATGAGTTGAGAGTCTCCATATATTTGTAGCTCGGTGATGTTCCATTCTAAAGCCATTTTAATGCCAATGACTAGAGCCTCATATTCCGCTATATTGTTTGTGGATGGGAACAAGAGCTTGCCGGCCTCAGAACCTCTTTGTGTATATGAGCCATCAAAGTACAACTTCCACATTTTAGCCTCTATGTTGACAATTGCGGAATCTGGAAATTCCACTTGAATGGTTTGTGTAGAAGTCAATGGATTTTCACCTAAGTGATCTGCTATCACTTGTCCTTTTATTTCTTTTCTATCCACATACTCAATGTCAAAATCACTCAATATCATGACCCATTTTGCTATTCTACCCGTTAAGGTAGTTTTGCTTAGCAAATATTTGAGAGGATCAATTTTTGCAATTAGTTTCACCTTATGCATCAACGTATAATGTCTCAATTTTTGTGATGCGAAGACAACTGTTAGACATGCTCTTTCCATGAATGTGTAGTTAAGTTAGTATTTGATCAATGTCCTACTCAAATAGTAGATTGCTCTTTCCTTTTCTTTCTCATCTTCTTGTGCCAAAAGAACTCCTAGAGACCTTTCAGTAGTGGATATGTACAACAGCAATGGTTTTCCCTTGATTGGTGGCATTAGGATCAGTGGATTTATTAAATAAGTCTTCAATAGAGTGAAGGCTTGATCACATTCTTCATCCCACATGAAAATAGTATCCTTATGTAGCAACCTTGTAAATGAATTACATTTTTCTGCCAATTGAGAAATGAATTTTCGTATGGATTGTATCTTGCCTTGTAGAGATCTCATTTGGATGATGTTATTTGGAATCTCCATGTCTATTATTGCTTATACCTTTTCTGGATCCACTTCAATTCCTTTGGCTGAAACTATGTAGCCTAACAATTTGCCGGATTGGACACCAAAGGCACTTTTTTTGGGTTTAGTCTCACTTTGAATTGTTCCAACCTACTGAATATTTTTTTCAAAATTTGTAGGTGATCCTCTCTTTTGTGGGACTTTGCCAATATGTCATCCACATAATCCTCTAAAAAGGTGTGCATTATGTCATGGAAAATAGTAGTCATTTCCCTTTGATATGTGGCTCTAACATTTTTAAGGCTGAAGGGCATGACATTGTTACTATAGGAAATTGAAGAGCATTCTAAGAGCATTTAGAGCATTTAGCATTATCATTTTGTCAATTTGAGCTAGAATCATCATCATAGAAGCATTGTAGAAGCATAGAACAACATACATTCTCGTTTTAGAAGTGTCACTAGTGGAGATTTGAGCTGAGAGCTTTACTTACGACATCTTTTTAGAGAGCCATGAGATGCTATAGATCTTAGTTTCATTTTTAAATAGATTTGCATTGTATTTACTTTAGAATTGTTGCTAATTAGATCTTAATTTCATGAAGGTAATTATCTTCATCACACAATAATGAACACTTCTTATCTTTTTTCCACAAAGTTAAGATGGCTAGCATAAACTTCACAAGTCTTATTATGACTTCTCCTTTGGATAGCCATCTAATTGTGTGGATCTCCAAAACATTCAAAACATCAATTTGCATAATTCTAAGTAAATCATTTAGCTCATTATTTCTTTTTGGTAAATTTTGGATCCATGAATGCACTTTATTTGCTATTTTTTCAACAAATAGTAAGTCAAGTATCCTTTTAGAAGCATCAGATGTTGCTAATGATTCACGATGAGCTATGTAGTTTATTGAAATAAGATTTGGAATATTTTGTTTCATAAGAGAAACAAATCCATTTTCATGGCCGATCATTGCAGAAGCACCATCAGTTTATACAACTATTACCTTTGTTAATGGAAGCTCTCTATCATTTATTAATTGGTTGATAGTATCATATATAGTCTTCCCTCTACCATCTCGAACATTCATTATCTTCATAAAATTAGAAACTGGTGTCCCATTACCCTTTGAAGTCAAATATGTTGCATAAAGAATAAGATGTTTCTCTAAACTTCAATCAGTACTTTCATCAATCATTAGTGAAAAAAGGGACTTTTCAACATCTCATCTATTTGAATTCTCTCAAGATATTTTGATATGCAAAAAAGAAACTTAGTGGCACCCTTATGATTTGTGTATACAGAGTAGTCCCGATATTTTGGCATATTAGGAGTTTTTAAATCCATGAGAAATTTACATATTTTCTCATATTTAGCTAAAGATAAATTCTCCTTACAAACAAAATACGTTGTTTTCAATGTGGTTATTATTCTTTCTCTATTAGCATCTTCAATCTCTAAAATATGATTAGGAATAGACTTAATCTTTCTTTTTGATGCATTAATCCATCTTGCTTGAGCATCTTCAAGTGTACCTGAGATTTTTCATGAGTAATAAGAGCATCATGTTGGAAATTAGTACATCCATCCCCTATGCCCCATGGTCCTAGCATCTTATACTTCTCACAATAATTACATTTCATTACTATGTTACCATCATGATTAAAATAATTTAACCACACAAATTTTTCTAGCCATTCCATTAAAAATTTTCTTTTAACTTGTAATTCTTCCCTTGACTAATAATATTTGATCTGTCTTCAATTTCATCATTAAAACTATCCCCTTCCCCAAATTGATTTACATCTTCATTTAAATCATCATCTGAAGAAGACCCAAAAACTTCCTTAAATGTTTCTTTCAAATTATTATTATAAGATTCTACATTTTGATTTAACAATGAACTACTAGAAAATCCTGAATCTTTCTCTCCAGACCACCTGTACATTTGTCCAATAGTTGCTTGTTTCCTTCTCTTTGAAGACATTTTTGAGGTACCTACAAAAACCAATATAGTATTAGTAACTATGTGTAAAAAATATTCTATACAATCATTGGAAAACTACATAACATAATTTAGAATATAATTGTATAATGAAGTAGTTACCTTATGTGATTCAATATGATGAAGAAGAAAAAGATTGAAGCTACAATAAAATTGAGATTCAATTGTCTCTTGATAAGAAATGAAAATTTTAGTGATATGAATTTGTTTATATAGATACAAAGAATTTAAAATTAGAAAATAATCATAAATTAGTAACAGATGGAAAAATCTCAAAATTATAGAAACAAGTTTCTAAATTCACATATTTTATTTGAAAATAATTCTAAATATAATAATAATAATAATAATTATAAATTAGTCATATATTCGAAAACTCAAGCATGTTTCTAAATCAATAATAATATATACTAATATTTTGTTAGAAGTTTTTATTTGTGATATAAAATCACAAAAATATTAAATTAACTAGGCAAGTTTCTAAGTTCATATATTTTATTTAAAAAGAATGTTAAATTAATATAAATATAAGCAAGTTTCTAAAATAATATGTCTAATATAAAAAAGATTCTTTAAAATAATAATAATATATAATCAATTATTTAAAATATAAAAATAATATAAAATATATATGTTACATAATAATAATATTTATTAGTAAAAAAATTCTTTAAAACTCGTATATTTTATCTTATAAAAATTCTAAATTAATATTAATATATAAAAATAAATTAGAAACATAATATTCTATTTTAAAAATATTCTAAATTAATATTAACATACTTTCATAAAATGAAATCATATATATTATAAAATATCTTACATTTATCATATATATATATATATATATATATATATATATATATATATATATATAGATATATATATATAGATATATATATATATATATAGATATATATATATATATATATATATAGATATATATATATATATCTATATCTATATCTATATCTATATCTATATCTATATCTATATCTATATCTATATCTATATCTATATCTATATCTATATCTATATCTATATCTATATCTATATCTATATCTATATCTATATCTATATCTATATCTATATCTATATCTATATCTATATCTATATCTCTATCTCTATATCGATATCGATATCGATATCGATATCGATATATATATATATATATATATATATATATATATATATATATATATATATATATATATTATATTTCCTATAATAATTTTTGATGGTTTATTAATAAATTTAATTGTCAAACTTACAGTCAGATAAATTTTTAGCCTTCATATACGATTAAAAAGTTGAAAAACGGTCAATACAACCATCAACTTCCAGACTGACACTCATACAATAAAAAAGACATTGCTCATTATTACTTTTGTTTCTTCTTCTATGTAAAATAGAATCCATACAAAAAGAATGCCTCACTTTGTTTTATTGATTTAAAATACATGATGAAGTGTCCAAAGACTTTTTTTCCTTGTAACAATGTTCATATTTATTTCATGATCTTCCACTTTAATAGCAATTTTTTTGGTAATATTAATATATGGGACCCTTGACTTAGACAAGGAGTATCTTAAAAATGTGAAATTTTATTTCATTGAGATGCTCTAATCGTGTTTCAATTAAAAAATCTCTTTTTTTCCCCTTGAGTGATTATCTTCAATTTCATTTCATATTAAAAGTTCATCCAAAATAATTATCTATTCTTTATATTTTTTATTGAATTATATAAAATTTTATTTTATAATGAGTATTTTCAGTCACATTTCTTGGTCTATCAGAATAAATATTTCATTTGAGAAAAAAATGTTTGGTTTTATAATAATAGAAGGTATTTATTAGATTAGAATATATATAATAAGAATTTGTTTTTTCTATTAGTATTTTCTTTACATTCTATGATTAACCATCATAATGAATATTGTATTTGAGAAAAAAATATTATTTCTATGATGAATAAAAGACATTTTTCATGTTAAATTATGTGACATTATTTTCTTTATCAACATTTTAGATCAGATTCTATTATCCATCATGAGATTGAATGTTTTATTTGAGAAAAACCTTATCATTTGTATGATAGATAGAAGGTATTTTATGGATTAAAGCATGCAAACTTATTTTCTTCTATATTTAGATTCTTGTTAACTAATTAAGTCTATTGAAAAATTAATAAGATCTATTAAAACTATACTTTCTTATTTCATGTATTTATATTAAGTAAATCATATATTAAAGCATCTATTAAAAGGGATTTTAAGTACCAAAAAATGAGTCTATTGCTTGATTATGAAGTACATGTATCTATCGTGTGTTTGTGTGATCATTTCTAAATTTTTATGTTGACTCATTCCTTAGAATGATTTTATAATGGTGAAATTTTCATACTCAAGCTACTTCTTATTTAGTTTGGTGGCTGTTTTAAGGAGGCTAAAATAATATGATTTTTTCTCATTTTTTGGTGTAAGTCAAATACTCACATTACATTTTTAAAAATAAAAACCATTAACAATTTCAAGGAAATATAATTAGCATGAGTGTAAGAGAAAATAATTGAAGAAAGGAAGCTTTGCCTAGTTTTGTGATTTTGTAGTTCTTATTATTTTCCTCTAAAGCTTTAAACAAGAAACCCATTACTTTTAGAAAGTTGACAATATAGTCAATTTATTTTGATTCATGTAGTGTCCTTGTAACATGTTTCTACTTGAACCATTTTTGCTCACTAGAAATAATAGCACATAATAACAATTCAAAGAAAAAAATGCATTTCTATAAAAGCTATCAGGTGATGATTTATTGATGGTCCAAGTGTACCATTTGTTATCATGATAGATAAAAGTTGTCATGAATCATTAATTATAAAATATAGAAATTATATAATTTGAATTAAAAATTATCATTGAATAAAGAATTAAAGAAAGTGAATTTTAAAAAATGAAATGGATTTTTTTACAGTAACAAATAAATTGGTTTAAAAACTAATAACTAGAAGGAAGATTAGGAATGTGTATATAAAATACCTTTTGTAGGATTAGTTCATCAAAATATCAACTCACATGTAAGAAATATAACTATTTAACCAAATTGAATTGAAAATAAGACAATAAAAATCATATGGCTCTCTAACTAGAAAGCTAAAGTAATTCTCTCGATTCAAGCATTCATTAGTGACAATTCTAGAATGAGAATGATGATCTATGATGAAAATTAACCCTAATATATAAGAAATCAAATTAAACTTCTCCATTATGATACAATTACTCAAATAACTCAAAATATTATGAAAAACCTAGATCAATTCCACTATAGTAGCAATACACTAACATAATAGATGATTTTCTCTATTGATGTATTCTATTTAAAGAATTCCAAAAATTTGGAAGGTGGGTTAGATGTGAGTTAGGTTGACCCAAGATTAGATGAGAGTTGAGTTAGTGGTTTCAAATGTTGGGACAAAGAGACAACTTGGATGGTCAAGATTGCAAATCCAAATTGGATGGTGGAGATAACAAAGACTCTTTGTGGTCCATGTGCTCCAAATGACCTCACCTCATTGGTTAATTTTGTTTTGTAATAATGTTGTAGGTGAGAATTACTTGATTTATTAATTGATTTATTTATCCATGTCTTCCATTCGAATGGGTTGGACTTTGATTTAATTAAACTATAAAAATAATTTGATTAAAATTAATTGCATAATTATTTGATCCTTTTCATTTATTTAAACCTCTTGGATTTGATTTTCAATTAATATATGCTTTGATCAGTGATTGCTTGATTTGACTTGGTTTGACTTTACTTGGCAAATAATGCCCTCTTTGAATCAATGTACGAAGAATGTTGGCTCAAAGAATGTCTGATCACTTTGATTAACTAATGTTTGGTCTAAACTTGATGACTAATTTGTTGATACAAACTAATATGATGATGAACTTTGATACAATGTTCTGATTGAAAGATTAAATTAATTGACATGCCTCATTGATGATTTCAAAATTTTACATCTAATGCCCCTAATTTGAAAAACTACTCTGAATTTCTTGATTTTGTGCTCTAATGATATAATGCCCCCTCAAAAATTAAATTGGAATTGAGTTGGATGAGTTTGATCAATTTCAATATTTTTCTTATTTTTTAAAGATTTTGTGAAAAAAATTCCAATTTCTACTTCATTTATGATTATATGATGTGAAAAGAATTTACATAAGGATGCCTTAGTTTCAAAAATAATTTAGCCCCAAAAGATGACAATTGATAAAAATATGATAAAATACCCATTCTTTAGGCTAATTACGGTATATAGGGTATATAAGGGAGTAAGAAACAATTTTCACCACTCATTTTTACTTTTCACTTTTACCTTCCCTCTTTGCCCCTTTGAGCCTATGGATAGTGATCACAATAGTTGTCTTGATTAAAGAGCACCAATTCAAGCGTGGGTGGAGATTCTAGCGTCTGGCAAACTACGGACCTCCAGTGAGTACCCAAATCTTCTTTGATTTCTCAATTTTTCTATCTCTAGGTAGATTTTTTGGTCTACAACTCAAAAATTTTAAGTATTTCATAGTTTCCATGTTTTAGCATGTAGCATAGATATTTTTGTGCGTAGTAGATTATTTTAGCACGTCCACATAGTGAAATAGTGCGTAGGCATAGGGGATATAACGTGTAGTAACATGTGCCCTAGGTTTTTTTAGTACGTATGATCGATAAAATGCTGCTTACAAATCCTAATTATAAAATTAGTATCCATGCGTAATGTAAATTATTATAGCACGTATGAAAAATGGTTTAGCGTGTAGAATATAAAATTGTGGTATGTGGGTATTTCACCACATAACGTAGGATGAAATGATGTGAAGGTCAATATTTACAATTTTCAACCTGATTTTGCATGTCACTTGATGCATCGATTGATGTGCCTAATATTTTAATGATGTTGGTTGATACTATAATGAAAAATAAGTCTTTTAATGTAATTTTGATCATTTTTTGAATGTTCTATTAATGTCGATCCTTATAGGTTGATAGGATAACATATATTTCCTTCCTCTCGATATATAGTTAGGAAAAAATTGGCATGCTCTAGATGAACGATTTGATGATAGGATACATGTTTTGACTAACTTGAGATCATCCATTAGATGATGTCACTTGATTCAAAAATAGGTTCAAGGCCGAAAGTTATATATACATGGTTAATTGTATCCCCGGTCGCTTGATATGGTTGACAAGTTATCTAATCAAGACTGGCTTGAGTTATCATTGATGTGGGTTGTTTTACCTATTGGATATTCCATGGTTCTAAGTGAATTGGGGTTTACTTGCTTCTATGGCTGAGCCTTGGCACTCAGACCATAATACCTTTCATCTTTCGATGGGCAAGATGGCCATCACCCCTGAGGATGTATATAGAGTGTTGTCGATTTAGACAATGGGAGAGCTTGTATACTATGATAAGGTTTATGAAAGGGTGGCGTGCAAACAAGCTTTTAGAGATGCCATGATTGGTGAAGATAGAATTTTGTCAGCTCAGTTTCTATCTTTCCCTCCTCTTCCATAATTTTTGTGTGCTTTGATCAGAGGCTTCTTTCTACCTGACGGATGAGAACATGGTTTTGCTATCAGTTTGGGTAGGATCGTGGAGGATATGATTTCCCATATGAGGAGATTGGATTAGGGTTCATGCATCCTTGCACAACTTTATCATGAGCTACATCATGTTATTTATAAACATTTTTTCACACTTTCAACAAGTGTGTTTTTTTACTACAATAATGGACATGAGATAATCTTCCCATCACTAGGCCAATTATTATGAGAATAGAGATCCAAGATGGCCATATATCTATATCTACGAGGGAGTGATTGTCTAGCCTCATTTGGGAAAGATTGATTATTGGTGCTAGAATTAGATGACATAGATCAACTCTTTTTGTGACCATATCTTGGATGTGATCCCCGGAGAGAGGATGATTTAGAGCTTCCAATTATGTTTATACCTAAATGGATGATCAGTAGTACTCGTTTGGTTATTGAGATATTTTCCTTCCACCAAGTTCTTTTTTAGTTTGGTCGAATACAGGGTGTTCCCCAGGGTTTAGCATTATATGCACATGTACAAGTTGAGAGATCCTAATGGGGGCCACAAGTTGAGTACAAAGTTTCTCATCATGAGATGCTTACCTTACCTCATCTCGCATGGGATCTACGAGTACATGTTATTGATGCAGGGATGACTGATTTATAAAAAGTGGCTCATACAACATCCTTCCCTTGATCCACCGATCGAGTTGAGTTCATTCCTGATATTGATGAGAGTGATTCTGATAATGATTATGATGGTGGGGATGGTGATGGGGGGAGAGGTAGTTGGTGGATGAGGAGGATAGATCAGCTTAGAGGTGGACAAGATGCAAGTGGACGAGGTGGTGGTTTGATTATTGGTCATCCTAGAGTTGGTGGTGGTAGGGATGATGGTGGTGGTGTTAGTGTGAGAGGTGGTGGAGGTGGAGGAAGAGTTTAGATGAGAAGTACATTTTTTGGCATACTTCCTCCTCTAGTGGTTGCACCAACTTGGGTTTAGAGAGATTAGAGATGTGTTAGATAGGTATAGGATCTCTAAGTTCCACAGGTTCATGTTCCTCAAGCTCCAGTTGTTCCTCCAACACAAGAAGTACGAGTAGGACTTACGTAGGATGTGCAAACATTGTAGTACAATGTGGCATCTTTTAGTAGTTGATTAGATTTCTTTGATAGCTTCATGTAGATTTTGATAGCCATAGTCGGACATAGATAACCACAGGTGACACCTCCTCCTAGCTAGACAAATGATGCAAGTACCCGTCAAGAACCACAAATAGATTGGAGTGGTTTATCAAGTAGAGATGAAAGAGGTTCAATACATATGATGCACATGGTGGGTTAAGTGCCCCTAGTTTATATGTTTATTCCACCCTCTCATATATTTACACCATGATGTACTTTCATTAATTAGAACATTGTTGATGTACATTATTGATTGATCATTACTGATTACATGATTGCTTCTCTGATACAATCTCACCTATTTGATTTGATATTTCCTTTTTGATATCATTATATGTTGGATACTATAGTTTCTGATGATAAATGTAGTTCTAGATGATCCTTTCTTAGAGACATGCTTTTCCTGCTCGATCAACTGCTAGGTCTCCTTTGGTCATCCACTGACCTCCTCCCAATTAACCAACCTAGCTTGCTTAAGCCCAATGGAAGCCATAGAATCTGCCACCGCATTTCCTTCCCTATAGGTATGGGAGATAGTTGTGTTTTGAAGGTTGTTGAGGAGCTCCCGGATTTCCATTATTATGGTGTTCAATCGCCACCCTGCACTCGACCTCCATTTGATAGTCTCCAAAATCACTTTGGAATCCCCCTCAATCATCAATAGTCTGATATTCATAGAGACAACAAATTTTATACCCCATAGGAGAGTTGTACCTTCATCTTGATTGACAGTATTGTTTTTGAGCGGCCCAACATAAGCCAAGAGGCAATCACCATTGTGGTCTCTTAGCACTCCACCCCCACCCTAGGTGAAGTTATTTTCCACCCCATCAAAGTTTAATTTGGTCTAGCCAATGAGCGGGGCAACCCATCGAGTAGCATTCTGAGCCATCAACCTAGAGTTGTCGAACCTAGTGAAGCCAATCAACAAATTCTAATTACCAACTGTTTTGATCTCCCAGGCAGAGGGGGGTGCTGAGGGGAGTTTCCAGCTAGTCGAGCCAATAGTCTCACATTGGAGCTTGGTGCCCATATAGAGAGAGGCCTCAGACAGGGAATCAGTCTCCCTGAAGATCATGTTGTTCCTTTCTTTCCAGATAGTCCAACAAATGTGCGGGGGAAGAAGCCGCCATAGGATTTGGAGAGGGTGATTGGAGGGGGGTTGCCAACCAGTGAGCTGGTGGACATCAGCTCTCAGGACCCAGGAGACCCCTAATTTTTCAATAACTCCCTACCAAATATGAGCAGCGTAATCACAGTGTATGAATAGGTGGTTTATAGTTTCCTCCTCCTTTTTGCAGAGGACACATCTGCTAGCTAGGGAGAACCCTCTTCTTATGAGGTTGTCATGAGTTAAGACTTTACCATGCATAAGTGTCCACTAGAAAAAAATGATTTTCGGAGTAAGGTTTGGAATCCATATTGACTGGTTAGAATAATATCCTAGTAACACAAGGATTGGACACCCTTAAACAATGATTCATTGCTGAAACTCATCATGTTTCTACTTAGAACATCATGCTAGACTCATTTAATGTATCAATCCATGAACGTGAACTTGAGATAGTGACTGCAAAGTTTATGCTTTAGTTCTTCTCAATAGTCATCACTACTAAGGTGAAGAAGTTGCTACAGGAAATTTATACTAGAAACTGAACTTACAAATTAATTCTCATCTTGAAGGAAAAACATAACAGTAAATAATTAATGCTTTGGAAGTAAACCTATGCTACAGGATACAGTCAATGGTTCTACTACCAGTGGCTACAGGAACAACAATACTTAATAACTTGAAGGAAACTTAAATGAACTAAACTGAAATGAATTCTACTTAAGCATGAACAAGGAATTCATATCCCGTGTGGTCCCCCACAGAAGTATGAATGAATTATAACTCAGAGATTGAAACGAAGAACTGTCATATATTCATTCAATAAAACATGGATACAATATAGAATATCAAAATGCTTTACTCTATTTCTCGATTACAACATGAATTTCTCAAAACATCTAACTAGCCTGGAAACATAAGTTCCAGCTTATTTAAAGGAAACTAGGAAAAATAGAATGCCTACAAACTAGGTCTTCCATTACATAGCATAAAAACTTTTAATTTCAGGAGCGACAACATCATTTATGCAAGAAGATAAGCCACATTCAATGCTTCAAAAATATAGGAACGCTCGGCAACTAGATTGTCTTGGACTAAATTAGCAACTGCAAAGCGATGGAAGGAGTGGAGCCATAATGAACTCTGAAACAGTCACCCACCTTGAAAGACCCACTCATCCTTTAGTCTGCGCTCCTTGCTTGACCTATTCTTCCTGCAAAAGGTTAACACAACAAAATCCAAAACATGAATCCAAGGCATAGATCATAATAAGTTTTCCCTATTTTAATGTAGCCTTGTCACACAACTGCAGGAGGTCTACCCATTAAAGCTAGAGAAGAAATATACCAGATTTACCATGACATTCATTAATCTAGATATATATTCAGTATTGTCTTTAAGTCCCATAAGTATCAAATATACATATAGTTAAAGCTTATAAACATAAAAGACTATATCATGTTTATGAAAAACTATAAGATATTCAAGTCTGTACTTAGAAAATCATAAACAAAACACCCTATAAACTTGACTCATCACATATGTTATTCCAATCGCTCGGATTATTCTCTTATTTCAAAAGGAGGTTGTAAGCAGTCTTAACCGAGAAGGTTCCCACTTGTGTGGGGGCCCAAATGATGGAATCTTGGCCAAAAATTCTAGGGATCCTGACATTCCCCAAGATTTTCATAAGCTCTTTAGCCAAATGTTCTAAATCCAGTCTATCCCTAACCAGAATAGCTATATCTTTCCATCTCCCTTTAGACATGTAGTTGGAGGCTCTGTTACCAAGGGTAGGTCTGAGGTAGTTCATAAGGGGGCCAAACGTTCCACTCAGGGTAGTGCAATTATGGATCTAAGAATCATACCAGAAATGGTTGGATCTCCCATCCTTGAGCTGCCAGAAGACACCCTTAGATAGCATGGTCTTGCATTTGCAAATGTTTTCCCAGAGTTTGGAACCATTGGGGAGGTCATTATCCTAGTACATCATCCCATAAGGGTGTCCTTGAAGGTACTTAGCTTCCCTTATCCTACACCAATCCGCTTTCCTTTCAATGAGCTTCAAAGCCAATTTTATGGTGAGGGCCCTGTTCAGCAAGCCAACTCGCCTAAGGCCCAAACCGCCCAACCGTTTAGTAAGGAAAACCATTTCCCAATTGACTAGGGACATCCTCTTTTTCTCTTTAGAGCCCACCCACAGAAAATTTCTTTGTATCTTTTCCAGCCTATCCGCCATGTTTCTTTTGATCTTGAAGAGGTATATAAAATAGACAGGAATTCCCTGGAGAGCAAAAGCCACCAACTAAATTTTACCAGCATTTCTCAGAATCTTCCCTTTCCATCCATCAAGATTTTTCTAAGTTCTTTCCAAGATGGAATTCTAGAAATCTTGGGAGACTTCTTTGATAGTGAGAGGGAGGCCTAGGTAGGTAGAGGGGAGTGAGGTAGACTGACAACCCAATATTTGAAGCACTCTAGTTTGGGTCTCAATGGGAGTGTTGAAGAAAAAGAGTCTGCTTTTCTGGTAGTTGATGCACTGTCCCAAGGCCATAGCATAATTCTCCAATAGGTACTTCCACTGTCTAGCTTCAATCACCTAAGTGATTTTTGATTACATGATTGATGATTGATTAGTGATGAATTCTGGTTTAATACATTGGTGAATGATGATTGAATGAATGCTGATTTGATGGAGAGATGTTTGATTACTGAATTGTTTGCTTGATCTTGCTGATTGATTGTTTGTTTGATTATAGGTGTGATTGATTATTGATGAATAAATGATCTATTTTGATGGATTCATGATTGATGACTGATAAGAGAAATGTTCTTTTGCAACTTCAAACCCTATTTAACACCATACAAGGTGTGGCTTGCCTCATGAATGAATATATTCTTAATTGACATAGATAATGGCCTCTGCCCTAGAAGTCAGCTCTTACAGAATTCCCAAGAACAAATAGAAAAATAAGAAAATAGTTCAATAGAATTCAAAATTTATTTATATTCTCCATAGCTTTAGTTCAGTACACGAAAATTCAGAGCAAAAACTATGTAAGAAAACTTCTTGAACTCCTTTCCCAAATCTGAAACTCCTAAGCCAAAAAAAAAACCCTATAAATAACTAAGCCCCTAGTTCACACTAACCACCACATCACAACAAAAATAGGATCGATGCCTCAGAAAAAGGAAAAAACAAAAAGAAATTAAAAATGCCATGTAGAAAACTCAGAAGTTAGTTTGCTGAGCCTTCGATTACATAATCATTGGTGTCTGGAATGCTTGAGACAATTACATTCACAACTAATGGAAACAAGGTTTACAACAGTGCACATCAGTGGAAAATATTGGGATTTGTCAAGAATAGAAAGCTTGTAAAGACTGAAACATGTGGAACTCGCACAAAAGAAGAGATCAACTCCGTTGTCTTGCATTCAAACAATTTAGGTAATAATTGTTTCCTGAAATATGTAATTCTAATTTGCGTTCATTTCATTAACATAATGATTATTCGCTTTCTTTTTTGGACATAAATGGCCAAAAGATATGTTAATATGCACAAAGGCAATTGCTGATGGAGGGTCACTTTCAATGTCTTCAGCCTTTCCTAATATTTTTGACATCAAATTCTGGTGAATGTAATTTTCTTTTGCAACTGCGAACCTTATCCACCACCATGAAGGACTAAACAGAGGAGAATCTAGCAATATGAATTAGATACCATGTTGTGAATTTGAATTTAGAGATCATCTTACATAGGAAAGGGAGCCATTCAAAAAACCCTACATGCAATTCAAAAGTTAGCTTAGTATCTATATCTAATGTCCTACACCTTTCAGCTCCCAATATAAAGGAATTTGAAAACTACCATTACCTGCTCAGGAAAACATTACAAAATAATTTAAGTATTTCCTATTGCATGATTTTACTAATCTCAAATTCAAAAATCTATTTGGGAAAATATCTTGGAACCAATGACAATTATATGGTGATAAAAAAATTTTGTATAAAATGGGAGAAAAATTTATCAGTGCAGACTATCCCTCCTATAGGTAGGACTAATAATTGAGTTCAAAAAACCAATGAACTAAAATTGAATCATTTAATCATATTAAATCCACATAGCTAATAAAGTTGATGTTGCTTAAAAGAGTAATCAAATAATTAATTTCATTTTTTACATCTTGATCTTTTCCCACTAAGATGGCAACTCAATATTCTTTCTCTTTAAGGTGGGCAATCATACATAAAATCAACATTCTATCATATGGATATTTGTCTGAAAGTGAGATTTAGTCAGCCAGGTCTCAGTAAGCCAGTGTTTTCAGTAAGCCAGTGGGGAGTAGTGCCAGACTACAAACCAGAGATGCTATGGAAAATAAGCCTTGATTCTCCTCCAAAGATTAGAACATCTCCAAACTCCAACTTGATCCTATTAAGGCTCTCAAATTTCCTCTCCTTTCCATAACAAAACTTTGCAGTGTCACCGATACTAAATGATACCACAGGTAAACCTTTTTCAAGACTTGCTCAGCTTTCATCTTTGTCCCGATGTAGTCCTAATCTTACACTATTCTTATAGAAATTAACAATGCAAACATCAGGGTCTAGGCCGGGAAAAGCTTTTAACGGCTCTTCTTGGGCTATATTGTGGTCCATTTTGAGTTTAATGCGAGAATCTTCAATGGCCCTGCGAACCAAGGGAACAAAAGCTGAAGGTATGGGTGGAGGCTGTGCATTATCACGTGCACAAATTTCTTCATATTTATGTGTTTTGTGATTCCAGTTCACACCAAGGCACATCATCCTCAAACAAATTTTAGTGTTCTATGAGGAGAGAAGGAAAGAAGGAAAAGGTAAAAATGACCAGCGTATGTGTGATTGAAACTAGGTAAAGTTTTAAGTAAATGGCTCATTGAAAACTCTGCAAACCCTTTTTAACCAATCCATTTTCCTTTGGATTTCTTGATGGCTATGAGTACAAGATTTAAAACTGTTTTGAAAAAAAAATGCTAACTTGTTGTTGGCTGCCATTTTTTTGCGTTGCCAAGATAATGTACCCAAAAATCTCTAATTTCATATTTTCTTAGTTTTCTTTCTCACAAGTAACAATAGAGAATAAGTTATGTACAAACCAAAATAATAGATTGTTAACCCAGAATTAGTCAATTTTTTAGCTAAACAAATTCTCTATGCCCCTTGTCCTAGTAGTTTGAGCAGGTTATTTGAATAAAAACGGTGAGAATTAAATGATTTTGGGGTCCCTAGACTACCTATCTTTGCCTAATATAAAGAAACATTTCAGAGAGAATTCAAGCTGTAGTCAAAGAAACTATAGCCATCTGATACTCTCATATTGCTTATCGAAGGTAGTCATTCAACCTTTATGTTTGGGCACAAAGATACCAGGTTCGTGTTCAGGGAGTCATCTTCTCCCAAAGTAAGTTGTATAGGCCAAATTAAAATGAAGCTCTAGTAGGTAAAGAAATCCACTATGGCTAGGGCAACCGAGAATGCAAGCAATAGTAGCAAAAGATTCTCTAGGTGAACAAATTCATGTTTCATAAGTGCCATATAAAGAAAAACCATGATAATAAAATAGGGGTTCAAGAAGTAGCAGATAAGCTTGATAAAGAGATGCCTAACAGTGAAGGTATTCCATTTCTAGGGAATATTAAGTGCTAAGCTTCATCAAAATATTGAGCATTTGTGAATATACTTATCATTTTTTGATGCTGGGATGGTTTGCAGCTCTAGTGATAGACGAGAAGATGCGAAGCATGAAAGTGGAGGAGTTCATTTATCACAGTCTTTAGTCCATCCAGTGCTTGTCTATCACTCTCAGTAAGCTCTTTTTCACTCTTTTTCTTGTCTTCTTCTATCTATTAACATAAAATATGAACCTATTTGTGTCAATGCGATCTCAAGCCAAAAAGTACTTTCATAATAGGAGGTGGTGAAGGCTCGACAACACAGGAGATACTGCACCACAAGTGCATCAAAAAAGTTGTCATGTGTGATATTGATCAGGTGATTCTTGTTTTCCCCTTTCTAGTTTTTCTTTATTTCTCTCTCCCACTACTCTTAAAATAATTTATTATTTTTGCAGAAAGTTGTCGATTTGTGCAAAAAATATATGGTTGTTAACCAAGAACCTTTTAGCAATAGACGACTAGAGCCAGTAATAAATGATGCCAGGTGGAAATTTACTTGTATTTTTTGTGAAAAATTGTTACTGGGGACACTCTACCAGCAAGGGAAATCAATATTTTGTTTGGCATAAATGTTGTGAAATTGTCAGGACTGAGCTGTAGAGCAGACAGGAATGGTTTGATGTAATAATAGGAGACCTTGCCGACCATGTGGAAGGAGGCCTCCGCTATCAGCTACATATTAAATCTTTCTACTAGCTCATTATTAATCCTAAATTGAATCCCCAGGGCATCTTTGTCACCCAGGTGAAATAATTTCTTGATTAATACGATACAGTACAAGTTTTTTCTTTCTTTTCCTCTTTATTGTTCTGACCTAACCCTACAAGATCCACATATCTTAAGGAATTAAGTATAAATAGAGCAATGTTTATCAATGTCAAATCGAATTTGAGTAAATCCACAAAAATATATTCAAAATAATTTGAATTGTGCTCTAAGCTTTGTGAATACTAATTTCATATTAATATTTAGGTTTAGTTGAAATTGTTATACCTAGATATCTTTTCTCCAAATCGTACGAACATTAGACTGCATTTTGTCCAAATTTATTCCTTGGAAGTATAAATATGTTTCTATTCTTCTCTCTAGAACTAATATTATTATTTCACTACTTTTATGTTTAAAGAGAACTTTTAATTTGAACGTCCATTTACCAGCAAAATTTTCCCCTTTTAGATCTATCAATCTCAAAGTTCCATGCAATGTTGTAAAAATATAAGAGTCTCAAATAGTATAAGCTAGTCATTAAAGGTAAAGAAAATATTTTGTACAGGAAAGAAAATTATCTTAAAGACATTGAGTTTTCAACATGTTGTTGGCTAGATTTTCTCTAGTGGACTTAGATTTCTAGTCGAGATCTATATACTTTCATTGTCAACCTCTTGTATTTTGCCTTGAAGAATATTGAATGCTCTTGCCTTCATGAAAAATTTTCTTGAATTTTGTTGCAAAGCAGTATCAATCTTGGGAACATTGAAATATGGCTTGGCTAGAATTAGTGACCTTTCCCTCATTCTCTTCTCGGTCTGTAGTGTATATGTCCATCTTGTAGATGCTTTATCATATAGTTCATTTGGTATATTATTTGTAAACACTACTAGAACTCATTTAAAGTTTATCATCATACCTATGATTTCTTCCTCCATCTTATCTTTATCCTATGTGCTTAGGTTAGTGATGGAGTTGATGAAAGACAACCCACAACTCCCAAGAACACCTGCACACAAACACCTATCATAGAAAGAGAGAGAAGAAAATAGCTATGGAGGCCTGAACGCATTGATCCATGAGAGAGGAGAAATCCTTGATGTGCAAAAACAAAAGTTGCAATCAATAATGAAATGTTAGAAAAGGTTACAAAGTGTTATGAGATCAATCCTTATAAAAGGAGATCAAAAACCCTAAAAAGGTAAAACCCTAGGTTGCATGATAATAATTAATAAAGATATTAATTATTATATGCCTAAAGTTTAACTTAAGTAGAAAGAGGTAATAAGTGACTGAATAATTAAATCAATATGATTCAATTAATCAATAAACACTTTATTACTCGAACACCCCCCCTTAAGATAAACTTTGGGAGAAGCTAAAGACCTAGAAAGAACAATTGAAAGCAAATGGGTCCTAGCAACAAAGGCCTGATCAAGTAACCAACTAAAAAAGAGAGTCTCTACAAAGTAGAGAAATAGAGAAAACCACATGGGAAAAACTCTACTCCAAAAAGAGACAAAGACTAGTCTGAAGGACTGAAGAAGCCTCCAAAACTAGGAATGTTCCAGAAAATAGGAACAAAGATGAACATGTACAACATCATTGAAGCATGAAACTAAAAACTCTGTCAAGAAGAAACTGATGATCTGAAGATCCTCCACGGAAATATGACTAGGTAGAGAAGACTGTAATCTGCATGAGTGCCCTCAAATAACACTACTCAAATCAGGAGGCAAACAAAGGCAAACACCTAAACTCAAAGATATAGATGGCATAAAAACCAAAAGGCTGAAGAGCTAATCAATCAAAGCTGGAAGAGTGCATCCAAAAATAGGAAAGAAAAGAGTGTCCATATGGTAATTGATCCATCTCACCAGAATGCATAGGTAGCCAGCCACGTGCAATCGCCTAGTACATAGGATCAAATACTAAATACATGGCTCACACAATCGAACCAAGGAAGTAGTAGAACCAACAGTTGTAACCCCCCCCATACTATTGACAAGGGAGTAATGACAGGTACACTGAAAAGATCATCCAGTACGAATTGCATGATGAAGATGAATCTAGAACATCGAATGTGTAGAGAGAGTACAAACATAAATAAAGATACTCGAGGCTAATGTCATTGGAGGAAATCTCACATGACAAAAGAAGATGGAAAACAAAGGAAAACATCAAACCCCCTCGAGCACTTTATAATGGAGTGCGAGTACAAATAGCACGAACATGTGCAAGATCCCATCAAAGCAATAGAATGACACTTTATCTCAGTGTGTGTGCATAAAAGAAAGCTACAAAAGTGAAGTATACACTGCTCAAAGAAGATCAAAGGCTGCTAAAAAAAAAGAACAACCTAAGACGAGGCATCCCTCAAAGGGAAGAGATCCTAAGACCTTAAACAACCAAGATATCCACCAAACTGCAAAAAAAAAAGAATTTGAATAAAATGAACTTGGAGCAGAATCTGGAAAAATGACTCATAGAAATGAAAATCTCTCTGAACAAGCTTTCCAATGATATATCATTTTCCAAAAATGGAGTCTAGATGTGCAAGATAGAGCTCCCGGAGTGCAAAACTGAAGATCTGGCTTTGACAGAGAAAAACACAATTAGAAAAATAAAACTAGAAAATATAACCTCTAGATTTAGAAAGATCTTGGAATCATCTTTTCGATGATATCTTGTTTGCCAAATTTTGACATCGTATGCTCAAGATATGAGCAAAAAACCAACAACTGCGCTTGAGGGCCGAAAGAAGGTGTCTATAAGGATCTGAGGATGGGTGACATCAAAAAAAGGACAAAAAACCATATGAAGCCATCAAATTTGATAAAATATCAAAAAGAGCTTTCCAGTAATATCTTGTTTGCCGAAAACGGAGCCTGGATGCAAGAGAAACGGATCCTGGAAGGCAGGAGGTCTGAAACGCCATGATCATAGAGAACATCTGACTTTGACAAAAAAAAAACATCAAAATAGAAAAATCACAAAACCATACCAGAAAATTGGGATCGGGCTCAGAACCAGCTTTTCGATGATATATTGCACACCCAATTACGATCCCATATGCTCGAGATATGCGCAAAAAAGCCCAAGTACCTCCAAAAAGCTTAAGAAATGTGCAAAAAATTGATGATGTCTGCAACACACGAGCTTAAAATTGACGGCCAAATGGTTGTCACAGCTCTAAACGGTCGGGGGCTAGAACAAGCGATTTGCTGGTCACCCATGTGACCATCAGCTCTACGAGAGGGAGCTGAGACTAGTGGTTACCCCCATGACTATGGCGGTCCCGGCGGTCACCGCAGCGGTGACTGTGACAGTCACCGTCCGGTGACTGCGCCGCGGGCAACGCAAGCAGCGGAGCGGTGGCCACTGGGGGGTGCTTGGGTGGTCGTTGGGTGCCCACCCAAAAACAAAAAAATTTTAAATAATTTTTTTCAAATCGTCGTACCTCTACCTTGGAGTGTGTGCCAGGGCTGTACGCCCTTGGTACGCAAAACAAATTTGGTCAGAGGCCAACTTGTCAAAAATGGATAAGTTTTATATGAATTTTGACTATTTCAAGCCTTTTGGACACAAATGTGAGGTCCGTTTAGGCCAGAAGTGCTCCAAAAAATACTGATCACAAACACCTATCATAGAAAGAGAGAGAAGCAAATAGCTATGGAGGCTTGAACACATTGATCCACGAGAGAGGAGAAATCCTTGATGTGCAAAAACAAAAGTTGCAATCAATAATGAAATGTCAAAAAAGGTTACAAAGTGTTATGAGATCAATCCTTATAAAAGGAGATCGGAAACCCTAAAAAGGTAAAACCCTAGGTTGCATGATAATAATTAATAAAGATATTAATTATTATATGCCTAAAGTTTAGCTTAAGTAGAAAAAGGTAATAAGTGACTGAATAATTAAATCAATATGATTCAATTAATCAGTAAACACTTTATTACTCTAAAAAATACCTATTAAGCTTAGGATTTCTTCATCCTTCATTATTTTTTATTCCTTCAGCTAGTTCATCAATTGTTTGTGGTGCCTTGTTTACCACAAATTGGAATTTACTATTGTCTTCATCTTCTGAATCTATATCATCTTTTCCTCTTACCAATTTTCTTCTCCTTTTCAGTTCAGGGGACTTGGTGGAAGCTTTTGTTCTTCTCTTTTTCTAATAAGTGTGGGTTGGTGTTGGGCTTGTTATTTTTTCTATTCCTCTCTTCTGAGGTGGTGTGTTTCCTATTACTGACCTTGTCCTTACTCGGGTTGAAGAATCAAACTTCTTATCTTTTATCTTTGCAACCTTTCGTGTCTCTACTTGTTCTGGTTCATTAGAATTGGTTGCCTCTTCATTATTGTCTTCACCAATTGATACTTGTTTCTCGGTTACCTCTTCAACTGATTTCTCATCTTTTTCATCTATAACACCAAATTGTTTCTTTAAAGTTTTGACCATTTGATCCTTTTTCCTTTCCATCTTCTCTACTACTAGTCCAATTCTGATTCTTGATTTAGCTTCTTCATAGGTTTTGGATCATGTAGCATCTTTGACTTTTGGCTCATCAAGTAGAGCCTTTATTGATTTGGTGGCTTGGCAAATATCAATCTCATACTCCATAGGAGGTAGCCATGTAGTCCTTGGTTCAACTTCCTTTATCAAGGTGGTGTCAGTGTCCACTAGAAAAAAAATATCATCCTTATATTTCTCTACTAATTATGTAGGAATCTTAGTTCTCTTCTGCATTCTTTCCTTGAATTTACTAATGTAATCTTCCATGACTGGCTCAAACTTCTTGTCTAAGCTATTTTTATATTCTCTTATTTGCATTATGACTGGTCGGTTTACATCCCATTCAACATTACTGACTGAGGAAAAATTGTTTTGCAAGTAGAAAAATGTACATACCAAATGTGATCCAAACTTACATGTCTTTGATCTTGCGACTCGGATAGTCTACATATTTTCTTCTAGTTGTCTCAATATCAACTCAGCTAAGTCAAGTTGTAAACCCCTCTTTACAATTTTGTATGTAGTGTTAACAACTCCGTATGCAACACTTTTTGGTCTACTCGACTAAAATATCTCATAGGTAATGACATAAGCTCCGAATCTAATCTTAGGGTCATTTATAGTATTAGTCATCATGCCTCTTCCGTCCCACTGTGCTCTAGTTAGTTTTTCAATATCATTGTTCAATGGGTGTCGAAGACCTTTGGCTTTATCACAAACAAGATATCTGGTGACCCTGTGTATGACATCTTTTGTGATCCTTACCAGTTCATTCAGCCACATCTTCCCTTTGTGAAATTAGCTAAGTACAATCCTTATCCATTCCCTTTTGAACTCTTTTGGGAAATATAGTATGTTGGTTAACCATTTGACCTCCAAATGTTTGTGCTCATCATTGAGTTTTCTATCGGTGCAAATTTCTTGGTAGGTGGAAAAGAACTCTAAGTCTCCAATCTCATTGATTTAGTAATGTATAAAATACCTAATATCTTTTACCAGTAGAACCCTTGGTGGTATTGAAGAAAATGTGCCCTTGTCATAGGTTTTTGCAGCAACTTCTGGATGAAGTTTGTAGTTAGGCTCTTTGTATGATGCAGTCTTGATCAATATCACCTTCTTTCATTTCTCTTCCTTGGATTGAGTAGATTGTGAAGTCGATGCCATCATGAATGGAAATTTAGGGCTTTGAAAATCTTCATGCAAGCTGCTCGGCTACACCTTAGACTTCCTGAATTGCTTCTAGATTATTTGTGAAACACTCAAATCTTCTTAAAATCTTTGGAAAACTTTTCTCAAAATTTTCTCTATTTTTCTATGGTTTTCTCTCGAATACAATGAGATAAAATGAGTTCATCTGTCATGTATTTATACCCAAATACCTTATTCGGCTTATGTGCATTCCATTAAATATTTTTCTAGCTACTACTTAGTTAACAATAAAATCACTCTGTTAACTCAATAGATGCTTCAACTCAGTGAACACTATCAATGCTTAGTTGACTATGCAATTCATTTGTTTCTAACACTTTCATTGACTGGAAATTTCTAACTCAGTCAACCTTAATTGACTATGCTCATTTTGAGTTAATAACATATAACACCCTAGTGCAACTTAATTCATGTTGATTTGGTATTCATGCAATAGATATAAGGAACCGTTGTAAGATATAAGCAATTAAAATTCAGTTCCCATACTTACTTGATTGACTTAGGTGGAGGTTGTGAGATCACTTAATCCAAGGGATGAGGTTTAACCAACTATCGTTCTTATTCCTCCATTGTCATATGTTTCTCTTCTCCAAATTTGGTTCCTTATTCTCATGATTATTTCAATGGTATTCTCATTTATATCAACACTCAGTTCTGGTGCTCGGTCTATGCAGTCTCTTCTTAGATGAATGACCTAATGACAGTGCATACATGCCATTCTAGAATTTGTCTAGTTTTGAGATCTTCCTCTCCAGTACATTCTCATATAATTTTCAGCAATATGACCATATCTACCAAATGTTATACAACTAGCCCATATGTTGTAATCCCAAGTGTAAGCATTACCTTGTCTTCTGGATTAATCATAGTCTTGTTTTGTCCTTTAGGTTTCAAGACTCTCTTTAGTTATTCTATGCATTCTTGTGACGTGTGACCATGCTTGTTGCAAGTGTCATAATACATTTCCATGTAGTTCTTCTTAGGTGACTTTCCTTCCTATGATCTACATTCATATCCTTGATGACCATACTTATTACATTTGTAGCAATAACCATCAAATTTAAGAGTGGTGTTAGGAGTACCTTTACTTACCTTGCTCCTGTAGACATTTTTTGTATGACCTAGTTTTACATAGTGATAGCATAAGGGCTTCTTTGATCTTGGATTCATATAGACATTCCTTTTCTCTACTTGTTTTGATCACTCTCTATGCCCAATAAATCCTAATCTAGTGGTGTTGTCTAGTCTTCTTTGACTCATTAGAAATTCATACAACCTTTTGTTGGAGATTTGCCAGTAAGCCAGTGTTGACTGTATGTTTGTTATTGATGACAACATATGGTAAGCATCATGCATTGAAGTCTTATGTAGAGAGCCTTGAGCATATGTTTCTTAGATATGTTATCAACATGATATCATAGACACAGATGTTGATTATGTGCACAGATAGTTGTGAAGTTGTTTGTATTAGTAGTGATCCTGATAGTGTTATAGGCAGAGTTTTGTATGTGATTTTCAGTATGGTTATAATGGATCCTTGTGCATTGATATTTGTGTTGGAGACATGTTTATGTTGTTGTGTTCATGGACATAGATTTATTTGTGTAGTAAAAGTTAAGTTATGATGTTTCTCTTAGCCAGTTATAGTTTCCTGAGTTTATCTAATGGAGCCAACATTATTTACATTAGTTTAGCAGTTGCACCTATTGTTTTGATATACGTATTTGGTTTTGTGTTTGGTGATGATTTAAGAATGTTTGGTTAAGAGCACATAACATATTTTAGCTTGAGAATAAAGTTTCAGTTAACTTGGTGGAGCCGACTATGTCAAGTGAAACGTCTACTCATATTGAGTTTCATGGTCCTATTTGTGTTGTGTGCGTGGTTCAGCCATTGGAGATGTTACTTAGGAATTATATTATTTCTCTATTATGATTTCAAGGAAGTATTAATAGGATGAATTTATTATATCATTTGGAGAAAGATACTTGTATCCATTTGGTTGTGATTACAAAGTGTGATTGAGACAACAGTGTAGAGGATGCGAATGTACTGAGACAGTCAATCATTAGTTGAATATCTATATGAAGTAGTAAGAGAGTACATTCTATTCATTGGAACTGACCAAGACAACAAGTCTACTTTCTAGCTCACCAAGATCCAGATATAGTGTGTATATGTTATGTAGAAGGTTGCAGCATTCACCATTTGAGCAGTGAGCTCTTGGACAGTGTGTCCTCACATCTAACAAGGTTAATCATAAAAGACTTCTAACAGGTTCCAACCCTTGAACAGGTCACTGTACTTAAGGCATTGTAAAGATCAAATCCTAACAAGGTTGTAAGATCTTCTAACAGAAATCATTATACTCTAGTGCAGTTCATAGTGGGTACTAATTCCCACCAGGGTTTTTACCTATGTGGGTTTCCTTGTAACCAAAATTGTGGTGTTGTGTTAAGTGTTATCTTGTTGTGTATATGCTTAATGTTATTCAGTACTTAATTGGATAAAGAATTGAATCTTGTAGATAACTGATTCTGCCCTCCTCTCAGTTATCTCTTGGGACTATTCCTAACAATTGGTATCAGAGCCAAGTGCCTCAAAGAGAAATTTTAATAGCTTGAGGTTGATCAGATGACATTCTCTAGAAAAGAAAGTCATAAGTTTGATGGAGAGAATTATCTAGACTAGAAGAACAAAATGACAACACACTTACAGTGCATTGGTTTTGAGATTTTTGAAGTAGCTACTAGAGAAGTTCAGATTCCCTCTTTATCTGATCTTACAAAGGATGATGCAACTATTAAGAAAAAGGAAATGTTCACTCAAAATGTAATTGCAAAGAAGCCCTTATCAGTACCGTATCTGACAGTGAGTTTTCAGATATTAAGAAAGCAGATAAATTCTATAGACTATGGAAGTATCTAGAAGACATGTTTGAAGGAGATATCAGAGCCAAGAATGCACACAGAAAGACATGGAAGAAGTAGTATAATACATTGGAGATGCTACCCAAAGAGAACATCAAAGCCTACAATCAAATAATTAATGAAGTAGTTGCAGGAATTAGAAACAATGGTGGAGAAATTTCAGAAGAAGACATAATGGATAAGTTGATGATTACTCTAACAACAGAATATGAAAGCAAGATAAACATCCTAGATGAGACTATGTAGTTTTCAAAAGACTTCAGAAGAGAGACCTTAATAAGAAATATTTCAGCATTCGAGATATCAAGTTTGAAGATAGAGCCTACAAGTGAAACAACCTTCAAAGCTTCAGTCCATGGTAAGAAATCCTTGAACACTTCTGGTAACTTTGATGATGATGATGAAGATAAAGAACTAGATGATTTCATTGCTATGATTTCTAAGAAAGAAAGAAAAGGAAAAGGAAAATATGAAGGTCAGTTACCATTCAAAAAAATTTCATGTAACAAGATTGGCTACTGTGCATCTAAGTGTCCTACAACTATCAAGAAGTTGAAAACTAATTACAAGACTAAGTATAAAAAAGAATGTTACTATGCTGAAGATGGAGTATATGATGAAGATTAAGTAGAAGATGAAATTGGATTCATTGCTATTGAAGATGTGGAGAAAATGTTTGATGAAATGGATGTTGAAGATGAAAAGAAAGCACAAGAGCTAGCATTAATTTCACAAGCTAACATCAAAATAGACTGGATCATTGAGAGTAGTTGTTCAAATCACATGATAGGAGACAAAGATAGATTTGTACATTTGGATAAGTACAAAGGCAGCATGGTTAGATTTGGAGATAACACTCCTAAAACTATCATAGGTAGAGGAGCCCTCACCTTGGAAGGAAGAATAAAACTGATGATGTTCTATATGTTGATGGTTTGTAGTATAACCTACTAAGTATTGGATAGTTTCTTGACAAAGGATATCAGTTAAAATTCAAAGACAATAAGTGCACCATATATAACAAAGGATTAATGATTGCATCAAGTTCGATGAAAAAAGGTAATGTTTTTTAGCTTAATTTAGGAGAAAGTTATTTTTTTGCTAAAGTAGATAATAGTTGGTTATGGCACAAAACACTATGTCACATCAATTTTGACAATATAGTAAAGATAAGAAATGTAAAAGCAGTAAGAGACCTCCCTAGTATTGCAAAACTAGTTGATACAATATGCAGGGAATATGTGATGGGAAAACATGTGAGGAATTCATTCAGAAGCAAGCATAATTCAGAAGATAACAAATTGGATCTAGTGCATGCAGACTTATGTGGACCAACTCAAACAAGATCATACTATGGTGAAAGGTACTTTATTTTTTTTATTGATGATTATTCCAGAATGATGTGGGTTGCATTCTTAAAAGATAAATCTGAAGTATTTGAGAAGTTCAAAATATTCAAAGCTAAAGTTGAAAATGAGTCTGGATTAAAAATTAAATGTCTGAGATCAGATAGAGGAGGAGAATTCACCTCTGATAGATTTTATGAGTATTGTGAAGAACATGGGATAAAGAGATAGCTAAGTGCTCCTAGAACCCCTCAATAGAATGGAATTGTAGAAAGGAGGAATATAATCATACTTGACACAACGCGCACTATCATGATTCAAGGAAAAGTTTCACACACCTATTGGAGAGATGCAGTCAATACTACAGTCTATACTATCAACATAATTCAATTAAGGCCAGGTGTAGACAACACACCTTATGAGCTATGGTTTGGGAATGTACCTATAGTAAAAAACTTTAGAATATTTGGAAGCAAGTGCTACATTAAGAGAGATGAAGCTATTGGGAAGTTTGATGGAAGAAGCGATGAATGTATTTTTATTGGTTACTCTACTAAAAGAAAAGCCTATAGATGTTTTAACTTAAGATTGAAGAAGATCATTGAAAGTGCTCATATAAAGATTGATGAAAAAATTATGATTTAAGAGAGATATCAGGATTATGTACCTATGATTGAAGAAGAACCTAGTCCTATCAGTAGAGAAACAATTGTTGAAGAAATGTTTGACATCATTGATGTATTATTCAATGATCCTTTAACAAGTGAAGAAGAATCACAGAAGATAGATGAGAGAGTCATACCTAATGTTCCAAAATTCACATCTAGATACCATTCAAAATAAGATATCATTAGAGATCAAAACTGAAAAGTCATGCAAAGATCAAAGGCAAAAAGTTCAATAGTTGATGAAGCGGTATGTATACTTTCATAAATTGAACCCTTAAGTGTTGATGATGCATGTAATGATTAAGATTGGCATGAAGAAATGAAAGAAGAGATGGATGAGATAATTAAGAATGACACATGGGAATTGGTCCCTAGACCTAGAGTCAAGAATGTGATGGAACCAAGTGGATATTCAGAAACAAGATGAATAAAGATGGTACAATAATGAGAAATAAAGGAAGACTAGTATGTAAAGGATATGTGCAAAGAGAAGGAATTGATTATTCTGATACATTTTCCCCTGTATGAAGATTGGAAACCATTAAGTTATTTCTAGCCTATGCAATATTCAAATACTTTAAAGTGTATTAGATGGATGTCAAGTCAGTATTCCTGAATGGAGAGTTGAAAGAAGAAGTCTACATAGAGTAGCATGAAGGATTTAATTATCAGACAAGCCTGATATGGTATGCAAATTGAAGAAATCCCTTTATGGACTTAATCAAGCCCCTAGAACATTGTATGAAAGACTAGATGGTTACTTGACTAAGATTGGATTTAAGAAAGGAGCAATAAATTTTAACTCATTTATAAGAGAGACACCTGATAGATTATTACTAGTTGCTATTTTTGTTGATGACATTATTTTTGGTAGTAATGACAAGCTTAGTGCAGAATTTGCTAAAGAGATGCAGAGTGAATTTGAAATGAGCATGATTGGACCTATCAAGTACTTTTTGGGACTGAATGTGCAGTAGACAGACAAAGGTATTTTCATTAATCAGTCTAAGTATGTGAAAGAGATATTGAAGAAATTCAAAATGGATAATTGCAAGCCAGTAAGTACCCTTATGATAATAAGAAGAAAGATTTCAAAAGAAAATGATTCAACAATAGTAGAAAAGACCCTATATAAGTCTATGATTGGTAAACTCATATATCTTACTCAATCTAGACCAAATATTTCTAATGTAGTTGGTATTATTGGAAGATTTGTAGAAGAACCTAAACAAAGTCATCTTATGAAAGTAAAGAGGATATTTAGATATTTGAAAGGAACTATAGACTATGGTTTATGATATCCTAATTCGGAAAATGTAAAACTTCATTTATAGACAAATGCAGATTGGGCAGGTTGTGTTGATGATAGAAAGAGTACCTCAGGAGGAGCAGTATTTCTTGGAGATAGACTTGTTACTTGGACAAGCAAGAAGAAAAATTGTATTTCTCAGTCCAAAACAGAAGCAGAGTATATAGCAGCAGCATTAAATTGTTCTATAATTATGTGGACCAAACAAATGATAAAGGATTTTGGAATTCAGATTCATTACCCTATTGTTATTCATTGTGACAACACTAGCACTATCAATATGTCAAAGAACCCTGTGATGCATGCAAAGACAAAACACATTGAGATAAAATATCACTTCCTAAGAGAGAAAGTTGTAGAGAAAGAAGTAAAAATGGATTATGTGAGCACAAAAGAACAAATATAAGAAATTTTTACAAAGCCCTTACCGAAGTATACATTTGAGTATCTCGGGGAGAAGCTGGGAGTAATTCCCTTCACTAGATTTGATTAGAGTTTGCAGTAGTGCATCAGTCCTTAGTGATTGATGAATGGTTGACTGCTCTACTTCAAGAGTAGTACCGGTGCTTATTTGTTTTGGTGCCCTTTTCCATTGATGTCAAAGGGGGAGTATATAATCATGAAAAACAAAATAGAAAGTCGATTTATTCTCGAATGGGGGAGTATATAGTAGAAAGGGGGAGTATATAGATATAATAGTTGATATTCAGAGTATTCAGCAGTAGGTGGAGGATTCATCCTTGGGGGAGTTTTGTTGAGGAAATGGAGAATGTTATAAAATAATTGTATGTTTGGATTGGTGGTGTTTTTTATTTTGATTCTAGATTTGGCTTCTTCATAGGTTCTGGATCATGTAGCATCTTTGAGTTTTGGCTTATCAAGTAGAGCCTTTATTGTTTTGGTGGCTCGATCAATATCAATCTCATAATCCATAGGAGGTAGCCATGTAGTCCTCGGTTCAACTTCCTTTATCAAGGTGGTGTCGGTGTCCACTAGAAAAAAGATATCATCCTTATATTTCTCGACTAATTGTGCAGGAATCTTAGTTCTCTTCTACATTCTTTCCTTGAATTTACTAATGTAATCTTCCATGACTGGCTCAAAATTCTTGTTTAAGGTATTTATAGATTCACTTATTTGCACTATGACCAGTCGGTTTACATCCCATTCAACATTACTGATTGAGGGAAAATAGTTTTACAAGTAGAAAAATGTACATACCAAAAGTGATCCAAACTTACATGTGTTTGATCTTGTGACTTGGATAGTCCGTATAATTTCTTCTAGTTGTCTCAACATCAACTCGGCTAAGTCAAGTTGTAAACCCCTCTTTACAATTTTGTATGCAATGTCAACAACTCCACATGCAACGCTTTTTGGTCTACTCAACTAAAATATCTCTTAGGTAATGACATAAGCTCTGAATTTGATCTTAGGGTCACTTATAGTATTAGTCTTCATGCATCTTCTGTCCCACTCTGATCCAATTAGTTTTTCATTCTCGTTGTTCGGTGGGTGTTGAAGACCTTTGGCTTTATCACAAATAAGATATCTAGTGACCATGTGTATGACATCTTTTTTTATCCTTACCGGTTCATTCAACTACATCTTCCCTTTGTGAACTCAGCTAAGTACAATCCTTATCCATTCCCTTTTGAACTCTTTTGGGGAATACAATGTGTTAGTTAACTATTTGACCTCCAAACATTCCTGTTCATCATTGAGTTTTCTATTAGTGAAAATTATTGGTAGGTGGCCAAGAGCTCAAAGTCACCAATCTCATTGATTTCATAATGTATAAAAGACCTAATATCTTTTATAAGTAGAACCCTTGGCGGTATTGAAGAAAATGTGCCCTTGTCATCAGTTTGTGCAGCAACTTCTGGATGAAGTTTGTAGTTAGGCTCTTTGTATGATGCAGTCTTGATCAATATCACCTTCTTCCATTTCTCTTCCTTGAATTGAGTGGATTGTGAAGTTGATGCTATCATGAATGGAAATTTAGGGCTTTGAAAATCTTCACGCAAGCTACTTGGTTACACCTTAGACTTCCTGAATTGCTTCAATATTATTTGTGAAACACTCAAATCTTCTTAAAATCTTGGGAAATTTTTTTTTCAAAGTTTTCTCTATTTTTCTATGGTTTTCTCTCGAATGCAATGAGATAAAATGAGTTCATCTGTCATGTATTTATACCCAAATACCTTATTCGGCTTATGTGCAGTCTGTTAAATATTTTGCTAGCTACTACTTAGTTAACAATAAAATCACTCTGTTAACTCAATAGATACTTCAACTCGGTGAACACTATCAATGCTCAGTTGACTGCGTAAATCATTTGTTTCTAACACTTTCATTGACTGGAAATTTCTAACTTGGTCTAGCTTAATTCATGTTGATTTGGTATTCATGCAATAGATATAAAGAAATATTCTAAGATATAACCAGTTAAAATTCAATTCCCATACTTACTTGATTGACTTAGGTAGAGTTTGTGAGATCACCTAATCCAAGGGATGAGATTTAATCAATTGTTGTGCTTGTTCCTCCATTGTCATATGTTTCTCTTCTTCAAATTTGGTTCCTTATTCTCATGATTATTTCAATGGTATTCTCATTTATATCAACACTCAATTCTGGTGCTCGGTCTCTGTAATCTCTTCTTAGACAACTAACCTTATTACAGTGCGTACATGCCATTCTAGAATTTGTCTAGTTTTGAGATCTTCCTGTCCAGTACATTCTCATACAATTTTTAGAAATATGACCATATCTACCAAATGTTGTACAACTAGCCCATATGTTGCAATCCAAAGTGTAAGCATTACCTTATCTTTTGGATTGATCATACTCTTGTTTTCTCCTTTAGGTTTCAAGACTCTATGCAGTTGTGCTCTACATTCTTGTGATGTGTGACCGTGCTTGTTGCAAGTGTCACAATACATTTCCATGTAGTGCTTCTTAGGTGACTTTGTTTCCTTTGATCTACAGTCATATCCTTGATGGCCATACTTATTACAGTTGTAGAAATAACCAAAAAATTTAAGAGTGGTGTTAGGAGTACCTTTACTTACCTTTCTCCTATAAACAATTTTTGTATGACCCGGTTTTGCATAGTGATAGTATGAGGGCTTCTTTAGTCTTGGATTCGTATAGACATTCCTTTTCTCTGCTTATTTTGATCATTCTCCATGCTCGGTAAATCCTAATCTAGTGGTGTTGTCTAGTCTTTTCTGACTCATCAGGGATTCATCCAACCTTTTGTTGGAGATTTTCCAGCAAGCCACTGTTGACTGTATATTTGTTATTGATTACAACATATGGTAAGCATCATGCATTGAAATCTTATGTAGAGATCCTTGAGAATATGTTTCTTAGATATTTTATTAGCATGATATCATAGATGCAGATGTCAAATATGTGTACAGACAGTTGTGAAGTTGTGTGTATCAGTAGTGATCCTAATAGTGTTGAAGGAAGAGTTTTGTATGCGATTTTTAGTATGTTTATAATGGAGCCTTGCGTGTTTATATTTGTGTTGGAGACATGTTTATGTTGCTATGTTTATGGATGTAGAGTCATTTGTTTAGTACAAGTTAAGTTATGATGAGTCTATTTGCTAGTTACAGTTTCCTGAGTTTATTTGATGGAGCCGAAATTATTTACATTGGTTTAGCAGTTACACCTATAATTTTGATATGCGTGTCTGGTGATTAGTTAAGAATTTTTGGTTAAGAGCACATAACCTATTTAAAATTGAGAATAAAGTTTTATTTAATTTGGTGGAGCCAATTGTGTCAAGTGACACGTCTACTCATATTGAGTTGCACGGTCCTATTTGTGTTGCATTCTTAGTTTAGCTATTGGAGATGTTACTTAAGGGTTATATTGTTTCTCTATTATGATTTTGAGGAAGTCCTAATAGGCCAACTTCATTATATGATTTGGAGAAAGATACTTATAGCTAGTCAGTTGTGATTGTTAAGTGTGAATGAGACAACAGAGCAGAGGATGTGAATGTACTGCGACAGTCAATCATTACATGAAGATCTATGTGAAGTAGTAAGAGAGTATAGTCTATTCATTGGAACTGATCAAGATAGAAAGTCTACTTTCCAGTTCATCAAGATCCAGATATAGTGTGTATCTATTATGCAGAAGGTTGCAGCCTTCACCATTTGAGTAGTGAGCTCTGGGACAGTGTGTCCTCACTTTTAACAAGGTTAATTGTAAAAGACATCTAACATGATCTGACCCTTGAACAGGTCACTGTACTTATGCATTGTAAAGATCAACTCCTAACAAGGTTGTAAGATCTTCTAACATGGATCATTATACTCTACTACAGTTCATAGTGGATGCTAATTTCCACCAAGATTTTTATCTATTTGGGTTTCCCCATAACTAAAATTGTGGTATTGTGTTAAGTGTTATCTTGTTGTGTATATGCTTAATGTTATTCTGTACTTAATTGGATAAAGAATTGAATGTTTTAGATCACTGATTCTTCCCCCCTCTTAGTTATCTCTTGGGTCTATTCATAACAATTGGTATTAGATCCAAGTACCTCAGAGAGAAATTTTAATAGCTTGAGGTTGATCAAATGGCATTCTTTAGAAAAGAAAGTCCTAATTTTGATGGAGAGAATTATCTAGACTAGAAGAACAAAATGACAACACACTTACAGTGCATTGGTTTTGAGATTTTTGAAGTAGCTACTAGAGAATTTAAGATTCCCTCTTTATCTGATCTTGCAAAGGATAATGTAACTATTAAGAAAAAGGAAATGTTCACTCAAAATGCAATTTCCAAAGAAGCCCTTATGAGTGCCTTATCTGACAGTGATTTTTCAGAGATCAAGAAAGTAGATAAAGCCTACAGAATATGGAAGTATCTAGAAGATATGTTTGAAGGAGATATCCAAGCCAAGAATGCACGTAGAAAGACATGGAAGGAAAAGTACAATACATTGGAGATGCTACCCTAAGAGAACATCAGATCCTACAATTTAAAAATTAATGAAGCAATTGCAGGAATCAAATACAATGGTGGAGAAATTTTGGAAGAAGACATAATGGATAAGTTGATGACTACTCTAACATCAGAATATGAAAGCAAGATAAACATCCTAGATGAGACTATGCAATTTTCAAAAGACTTTAGAAGAGAGACCTTAATAAGAAAAGTTTCAACATTCGACATATCAAGTTTTAAGACAAAGCCTAAAAGTGAAAACACCTTCAAAGCTTCAGTCCATTGTAAGAAATCCTTGAACACTTCTGGTAACTTTGATGATGATGAAGATAAAGAACTAGATGATTTCATTGCTATGATTGCTAAGAAATAAAGAAAGAAAAGGAAAATATGAAGGTCAGTTACCATTCAAATGTTCTTCATGTAACAAGATTGGTCACTTTGCATCTAAGTGTCCTACAAGAGTCAAGAAATTCAAAACTAATTACAAGCCTAACTATACAAAAGAATGTTACTATCTTGAAGATGGAGTATCTGATGAAGATTAAGTAGAAGATGAAATTGGATTCATTGCTATTGAAGATATGGAGAAAATGTTTGATAAAATGGATATTGAAGATGAAATTAAAGCACAAGAGCTAGCATTAATTTCACAAGCTGACATCATAATAGACTAGATCATTGACAGTGGTTGTTCACATCACATGACAGGAGACAAAGATAGATTTGTACATCTGGATAAGTATAAAGGTGAAATGGTTAGATTTGGAGATAACACTCCTAAACCTTTCATAGGTAGAGGAGCCATCACCTTGGATGGAAAGAATATCACTGATGATGTTCTATATGTTGATGGTTTGCAACATAACCTACTAAGTGTTGGACAACTGCTTGACAAATGATATCAGTTAGAATTCAAAGACAATAAGTGCATAATTAATAACAAAAGAGTAATGATTGCATCAAGTTCAAAGAAAAAAGGTAATGTTTTTTTAGCTTAATTCAGAAGCAAATTATTTTTTTGCTAAAGTATATAGTTGTTGGTTATGGCACAAAAGACTATGTCACATCAATTTTGACAATATAATAAAGATAAACAATGTAAACGTAGTAAGAGACCTCCCTAGTATTGAGAAACTAGTTGATGCAATAGCTAGGGAATGTGTGATGGGAAAATATGTAAGGAATTCATTCAGAAGCAAGCATAATTTGACAGATAACAAATTGGATCTAGTGCATACAGACTTATGTGGACCAAGTCAAACAAGGTCATAACATGGTGAAAGGTACTTTATTTTGTTTATTGATGAATATTCCATAATTATGTGGGTTGCATTCTTAAAAGATAAATCTGAAGCATTTGATAAGTTCAAAATATTCAAAGATAAAGTTGAAAATGAGTCTAGATTAAAGATTAAATGTTTGAGATCAGATAAAGGAGGAGATTTCACCTCTAATAGATTTTATGAGTATTGCGAAGAACATGGGATAAAGACATAGCTAAGTGCTTCTAGAACAACTTAACATAATGGAATTGTAGAAAGGAGGAATATTATCATTGATGAGTCAAATTTATAGGGTGTTTTCTTTATGATTTTCTAAGTACAGACTTGAATATCTTATAGTTTTTCATAAACATGATACAGTCTTTTATGTTTATAAGTTTTAACTATATGTATATTTGATACTTATGGGACTTAAAGACAATACTGAATATATATCTAGATTAATGAATGTCATGGTAAATCTGGTATATTTCTTCTCTAGCTTTAATGGGTAGACCTCCTACAGTTGTGTGACAAGACTACATTAAAATAGGGAAAACTTATTATGATCTATGCCTTGGATTCATGTTTTGGATTTTGTTGTGTTAACCTTTTGCAGGAAGAATAAGTCAAGCAAGGAGCGCGAACTAAAGGATGAGTGGGTCTTTCAAGGTGGGTGACTGTTTCAGAGTTCATTATGGCTCCACTCCTTCCATCACTTTGCAGTTGCTGATTTAGTCCAAGACAATCTAGTTGCTGAGCGTTCCTATATTTCTAAAGCATTGAATGTGGCTTATCTTCTTGCGTAAATGATGTTTTCACTCTTGAAACTAAAAGTTGTTATGCTATGTAATGGAAGACCTAGTTTGTAGGCATTCTATTTTTCCTAGTTTCCTTTAAATAAGCTAGAACTTATGTTTCCAGGCTAGTTAGATGTTTTGAGAAATTCATGTTGTAATTGAGCAATAGAGTAAAGCATTTTGATATTCTATATTGTATCCATGTTTTATTGAATGAATATATGACAGTTCTTCATTTCAATCTCTGAGTTATAATTCATTCATACTTCCATGGGGGCCCACACGGGAGATGAATTCCTTGTTCATGCTTAAGTAGAATTCATTTCAGTTTAGTTCATTTAAGTTTCCTTCAAGTTATTAAGTACTGTTGTTCCTCTAGCCACTGGTAGCAGAACCATTGACTGTATCCTGCAGCATAGGTTTATTTCCAAAGCATTAATTATTTACTGTTATGTTTTTCCTTCAAGATGAGAATTAATCTGTAAGTTTAGTTTCTAGTATAAATTTCCTGTAGCAACTGCTTTACCTTAGTAGTGATGACTATTGAGAAGAACTAAAGCATAAAATTTGCACTCACTGTCTCAAGTTCACATTCTCAGATTGATACATTAAATGAGTCTAGCATGATGTTCTAAGTAGAAACATGAGTTTCAGTAATGAATCATTGTTTAAGGGTGTCCAATCCTTGTGTTACTAGGATATTATTCCAACTAGTCAATCATACTTGACACAGCGCACACTATCATGATTAAATGAAAATTTACACACGCCTATTGGAGAGACGTAGTCAATACTGTAGTCTATACTATCAACAAAATTCAATTAAGGTGAGGCACAGACAAGACACCTTGTGAGCTATGGTTTGGGAATGTACCTACAGTAAAATACTTAAGAATCTTTGGAAGTAAGTGCTACATCAAGAGAGATGAAGCTATTGGGAAGTTTGGTGCAAGAAGTGATAAATGTATTTTTCTTGGTTACTCTACTAAAAGACAAGCCTATAGATGTTTTAACTTAATATTGATGAAGATCATTGAAAGTTCTCATATAAATACTGATGAAAAATTTATGATTCAAGAGAGATATCATGATTATGCACCTATGATTGAAGAAGAACCTAGTTCTATCAGTAGAGAAACAATTGTTGAAGAAATGTTTGACAGTATTGATGTATTATTCAATGATCTTGAAAAAAGTGAAGAAGAATCACAAAAGATAGATGAGAGAGTCATACCTAATGTTCCAAAATTCACATCTAGATACCATTCAAAAGAAGATATCATTGGAGATCAAAACAAAAAAGTCATGACAAGATCAAAGGCAAAAAGCTCAACAGTTGATGAAGCAGTATGTTTACTTTCACAAATTGAACCCTTAAGTGTTGATGATGCATGTAATGATTAAGATTGGCATGAAGAAATGAAAGAAGAGCTAGATGAGATAATTAAGAATGACACATGGGAATTGGTTGCCTAGACCTAGAGACAAGAATGTGATTGGAACCAAGTGGATATTCCGAAACAAGATGAATGAAGATGGTACATTAATAAGAAACAAAGCAAGACTAGTATGTAAAGGATATGCACAGAGAGAAGGAATTGATTATTTTGATACATTTTCCTCTGTAAGAAGATTAGAAGCCATAAAGTTATTTATAGCCTATGCAACATTCAAAGACTTTAAAGTATATCAAATGGATGTCAAGTCAGCATTCCTGAATGGAGAGTTGAAGGAAGAAGTCTACATAGAGTAGCCTGAAGGATTTACTTTATCAAACAAGCTTGATATGGTATGTAGACTAAAGAAAGCCCTTTATGGACTTAAGAAAGCCCCTAGAACATGGTATAAAAGACTAGATGGTTACTTCATTAAGATTGGATTAAAAAAAGGAGCAGTAGATTGTAACTTATTCATAAGAGAGACACCTGATATATTTTTATTAGTTGCTATTTTTGTTGATGACATTATTTTTGGTGGTAATAACAAGCTTAGTGCAAAATTTGCTAAAGAGATGCAGAGCAAATTTGAAATGAGCATGATTGGACCTATCAAGTAATTTTTGGGACTGAATGTGCAGCAGATAGACAAAGGTATTTTCATTAATTAGTCTAAGTATGTGAAAGAGATATTGAAGAAATTCAAGATGCATGATTGCAAGCCAATAAGTACCCTTATGATAACAAGAAGAAAGCTTTCAAAAGAAGATGATTCAACAATAGTAGACAAGACCCTATATAAGTCTATGATTGGTAAACTCATATATCTTACTCAATCTAGACCAGATATTTCTAAGGCAATTGGTATTGTTGAAATATTTACAAAAGAACCTAAATAAAGTAATCTTATGGTAGTAAAGAAGATATTCAGATATTTGAAAGGAACTATAGACTATGGTTTATGGTATCCTAATTCATAAAATGTAAAACTTCATGTATATACAGATGTAGATTGGGAAGATTGCATTGATGATAGAAAGAGTACCTCAAGAGGAGCAGTATTTCTTGGAGATAGACTTGTTACTTGCACAAGCAAGAAGAAGAATTGTATTTCTTAGTCCACAGTAAAAGTAGAGTATATAGCAGTAGCATTAAATTGTTCTATAATTATGTAGATCAAACAAATGATAAAGGATTTTGGAATTCATATTGATTACCCTATTGTTATTCATTGTGACAACACTAGCACTATCAATATGTCAAAGAACCCTGTGATGCATGAAAAGACAAAACACATTGAGATAAAATATCACTTCCTAAGAGAGAAAGTTGCAGAGAAAGAAGTAAAAATGGATTATGTGAGCACAAAAGAACAAATAGCAGACATTTTTACAAAGCCTTTACCGAAGGATACATTTGAGTATCTCAGGGAGAAGCTGTGAGTAATTCCCTTCGTTGGATCTAAGTAGAGTTTGCAGTAGTGCATTAGTTGTTAGTGACTGATGAATGGTTGAATACTATACTTTATGAGTAGTACTAATGCTTCTTTTTTTTTTGTGTCCTTTTCCATTGATGTCAATGGGGGAGTATACAATCATGAAAAACAAAATAGAAAGTTGATTTATTCTAGAAAGGGGGAGTATATAGATATAGCAGTTGATATTTAGAGCATTCAACAGTAGATGGAGGATTCATCTTTGGGAGAGTTTTTTTGAGGAAATGGAGAATGTTGTAAAATAATTGTATGTTTGGATTGGTGGTGTTTTTCATTCCATATTTTTTCATCAATACCAAAGGGGAAGATTGTTGGAGATTTGCTAGTAAGCTAGTGTTGACTATATGTTTGGCATTGATGACAACATATGGTAAGCATCATGTGTTGAAGTCTTATGTAGAGAGCCTTGAGTATATGTTTCTTAGATATGTTATTAGCATGATATCATAGATGCAGAGGTTGATTCTGTGTACAGACAGTTGTGAAGTTGTTTGTATCAGTAGTGATCCTGACAGTGTTACAGGCATAGTTTTGTATGTGATTTTCAATATGGTTATAATGGAGCCTTGCATGTTTATATTTGTGTTCGAGACATTTTTATATTGCTATGTTCATGGACGTAGAGTTATTTGTATGATACAAGTTAAGTTATGATGTTTCTATTTGCTAGTTATAGTTTCCTAAGTTTATCTGATGGAGCTGACATTGTTTACATTAGTTTAGCAGTTGCACCTATCATTTTGATATGTGTTTGGTTTCATGTTTGGTGATGAGTTAAGAATGTTTGGTTAAGAGAGCATAAAATATTTCAACATGAGAATAAAGTTTCAGTTAATTTGGTGGAGCTGACTATGTGAAGTGACACGTCTACTCATATTGAGTTGCATTGTCCTATTTGTGTTGTGTGCTTGGTTTAGCCATTGGAGATGTTACTTAAGAGTTATATTATTTCTCTATTATGATTTCAAGGAAGTCCTAATAGGTCGACTTGGTTATATCATTTGGAGAAAGATACTTATAGCCAGTGAGTTGTGATTGCTCAGTGTGATTGAGACAGCAAAGCAAAGGATGCAAATGTACTGAGACAGTCAATCATCAGTTGAAGATCTATGTGAAGTAGTAAGAGAGTATATGCTATTCATTAGAACTAATCAAGATAGCATGTCTACTTTCCAGTTCAGCAAGATCCATATATAGTGTGTATATGTTATGCAGAAGGTTGCAGCCTTCACCATTAGAGTAGTGAGCTCTCAAATAGTGTGTCCTTACCTCTAAAAAGTTTAATTGTAAAAGACTCCTAACAAGGTCCAACCCTTGACCAAGTCACTTTATTTCATGCACTGTAAAGATCAACTCGTAACATGGTTGTAAGATCTTCTAAGAGGGATCACTATACTCTAGTGCAGTTCATAGTGGGTGCTAATTTCCACTAGGGTTTTTACCTATTTGGGTTTCCCCATAACCAAAATTGTTGTGTTGTGTTAAGTGTTATCTTGTTGTGTATATTCTTAATGTTATTTTGTGCTTAATTGGATAAAGAATTGAATCTTGTAGATAATTGATTCACCCCCCCTCTCATTTATCTCTTGGGACTATTCCTAACACCTTTTGGTGTTGTCTTCAATTTTCTTTACCATGTCATTGTGTTGTTGCAACATTTTCAATTCATTTTTTAAGTTTTTCATTTTTGTCCCTTAATTCACATATGTCTTTCAATTTCTTAACAACCTCATTTTTCACTCGGTTGGCTTCATGACTTATAATAGCCAAATGACTAGAGATTTCAATGTGATGCTCAATTAGGCTTCTTATCTCAGGTTCTTTTACTTCCAGCTTTGCAGTTATCTATATCTTCTCTTTAATAACCATGTTTCTTTATGTCCATAACTTCAATCATTCTTACCATTTGACTTTTTTCTCCAATTTTCATTTCTTTCAATTGTTCAGTGAGAAGTTGATTCTTTTCAATCAGATCTATAATTGCTATCTCATATGCATCAGTTATATTTCTAGATCCTTCAGACAATTCTTTAATTTCCTCCTCCTGATATTTAGTATCATTCTGTGAAAGTGTTAATTCCTTTCTTTTGATCAATGACTCTCTCAACTTTTCTTTAACATCCTTAAGCTGTTCTAGGGTAATCTATAGTTCCAATTTCTAATTCTCATTTATCTTATCAAGCTTATAACCTTCCATCTCTATAGAACATTTCTCTTCAGTGGTTAAACTTCTTTATCAAGAGATCAAGCACTAATACCTATTGTTGGGATTATGGAAGGTGAGTTACTGATCTTATCAAGCTTATAACCCCCCCTGTCTGTCTCTTTCTCTCTAAAGTCTTCTACTTATGCCAAACTACTATGGATGAGTGAAAGATGTTAATAATGTCCATGAGGCTAAAGCAACATATGGGACCCCCTAAAATAGGACAAAACCTAGAATAGGGTGCCATAACTTTGAACAATTTGTAAGTTTTTTAAAAAAAATTGCTCTTCAAAAGTGAATTTTGATCATGAGGTTTGTTGTCTTCTCTAATTATGTTTCTTAAAATAAGGTTCTTAAATTTTCCACTTCTAAGATATTCACATAACTGGAATAGATGTCATTGTTTGTCTAGCACTTAAAGATAAAGTATTGCTCTGTCTCTACCACTCCCATGTTACAAATAAACATAATTTCTCTTCACATTTTCATCCATCTTTCCTTCTAAATGGCATCTTCTCCATCTTTTCCTCGTATAGAACTCTTTATTTTTTCTTACCTCCTCTATCATTTGAGTGTTACATGTCATTGAAATGGGATATCACTTTCATATCTTCTACTCATTGAATTGAACTTTCATTTGTCACATGAAAGCTAAGTGTGAAGCCATGCGTCTGACTTTGAATCTGAATGCTAATGTCTATCATTCATCAAAAAAATAGGAAGAATGAGCAAAAACTAACTAATGAGAAAAAACCAACCAATGAATCTGTAAGATGTAATTTTCCATGATAGTTTTGATGAAGGGTGCTCCTCTTAATACCACAAACACATAACAGAAATAGAGAAACAACAACAATATGCAAGAACATAAAATGTGCTTCTTATTATCTCCACAAATGTGGAATTAAAAACTTTTAGAATTACAATATGCAAAGCCAGATGGGCATTCCCTTACAATATTCTGTAAGACAAAGCTTCGAATTATTACCCAAATCTACTACCCAGAACTGCCCCAAACTACCTAAGACAACACTACAGACCTTTCTTATATAGGCAATTACCATCCAAGATATTACAACACAACCAATGTGGGATAAAAGATATATGCAACTATCTTGATACAAATATTAAATATCCACCTAATTAATATTGAGCACCACCATGTGGGCCAATTACAAAATTACATTGTTTTTGTGGGCCAATAAGAAAATAGAAAGGTGTAACTACCTAGCTACAAATATTAAATGCAAGAACTTTCTACAAATTTCTAAAATGCCACTTACACACCTCGATAAATGAAATATTTATTTTATTTATTTTTTAATTTATCTTTCCCATCTATGCACCTTAGTAAATGAAATAACTTTTTCTTTTTCTTTTTCTTTTTTTTTCTTTTTTTTTTCTTTTTTTTTTCTTTTTTTTTCTCTCTTTTTTTTTTTCTCTTTTTTCACTTTTTTTTTCTCTTCTTTTTCTTCCATTTTCTTCACTTCCTCTCTCCTCCAATTTTTTATTTTTTTTTATCATGCCCCCTTTTATTTTTTGATGCAAGATGCTCCTACATCAAGTTTGTTTATGCTTTATCAATTGAAGGGCTAATTTAAATATAATATTGGCTGTGTGACCAACAGGCTTCCATAAATACACAGACCTAAGTCCATGATGTCGTGAAGTAAAAAATGATTGTCCACAGTGTAGGACGATTGATATGTAGGATATTTATGTAGAAAACTGGTAGAAAAATATAGTGAGAAAGTAAAAATAAAGGAGAAACTATTAAGAAATACAATGTGTTGAATGATCGTCCATTATTTCTATAGAAAATGCTTCCTCATATAGAAAATGTCTTTCAAATGTTCAACAAAATGAATCTATCATGCCAATTTGAATTGCTAATTTGAACTTGTACTACCTAAGGTATCTATGCCCTAGCTTTAAGCTTGGAATGGGTGGTTTTAGAAACTAACTTTTAATTAATAATTTTATTAGATTATTTTTTTCTAATGAATATGAGGAGGATTCAAAGGCTTCCTTTTTCCTATGGACACAACCTTGTGGGCTATTGCTTATAAAAAGTGTCAATTGCATTCGATATTTGTTGAATAGAAGAGCGAGAATTTATCCTGTTCAATTTCATTATTAGAAACCCTTTTGACCAACCATCACAACAACATAAAATGGATGGACATGATAGGAAGAATAACTTAATAGAGACTTCTGCTAATTGTGCTAATATATTCTTTGGAAAATATTTTAAGTATGATGATCACCCGTGTTCAACCCAAGTTGTTTATGATTCTCATGGGCATGATAAATATAAGCATGACGATCACCTAGATTCAAGCCCAGCTGAGAATGCTTCGCATGTAAACACCTCCATTACGCAGTGAAGAAAATCAGAATACCATGATCAAATGACAGAACACTGTGAAGAGTATTGTCCAAGTGAAAAATTGAGACAACGTGTTCCCCATTTTATAAAAAATAAATAAATAAAAATATATTTACAAATGAAAGAAACTTAAGGAGTGAAAGGGTACAACAAGATGATGAATTTTTCAGCACTAAGCCTTCAACTATAACAATCATGTGAGCAGAAAGAGATGAAGAACCATTTGATATTTGCAACATGCCCATTGTTTTGGCACCAACAAAGTTATCCCCTCCACCATAGAGTAATGACACTTACAAGGAGATTTAGAACTTCATGCCTGGTGTGTTTTTGCTAAAGAAATGCCTCACAAAACCTGAACAATGAGCATTAGTTAAAAAATGTCAATACCTTGGTCTTGGGAATAGTGGATTTTTTAGCCCATTTTATAAGGTGGTAAAAAATGTGTTTGAGGATGATGTGCTTGGCATGAACTAGAATCACAAAATACATAAATATGAAGAAATTTGTGCACATGATAATGCATATCCTTCACCCATACCTTGAAATTTTGTTCCCTTGGTTCGTAGGGCCATTGAAGATTCTCGCAATAAAATCAGAATAGACCAAAATATAGCCCAAGAAGAGTTGTTTGATGCAAGAGAGGACAGGAGGGGCCAGGAATGGCACACCCTAACTAGATCCACCTTGTCCAACAACACGTGGAAGCAACAACACATAATAGTGAGAGAGAGAATGCAGGAAAATTTCATATATTATCATCAAATTGATTCATACATGCCGAGCTGTAAGGCCTTCCTTGTTTTGGCCAGATATTACAATCAAGTATAGAAGTCCTCCAACATGTGAGGATCTATCAACAATCTCTAAACTTATATCTTCTATCTTCCATCAAGACCTACCCCTAAACTCTAACCAAATAACTACATTTATACAAGAGGCTACCAAACCAAGTCATCCTTCAGATCCATAATCAATAGAAGAAATGACTAGATCTAGGTCCACACGCTTCCCAATGATGGATGCCAATATTAAATCCATCACCCAAATTAATTGCACAAGTTGGCCTCAAAAGAAATCCAAAATAAACAACTTGGTAAGTAAGGAAACTGAGTGCCAAACAAGCATCACTGAGCGCCAATGAAATTAATGGAGTGCGAGAGAGATAACTGACCAACATTGGCAAACAAAGGAAATTGAGCAACACCGAACCAACTAGCTCAAAGAAGGAACCGAGCAACACAAACAAAATCAAATATGTTTTTGGTGACACAGGATTGCCAAGGACCCAAGATGCTCCTGCATCAGACACCTAGGGTTATTTGAAATGATTCTCTAAATCATGAAATAGGTATGATTCGAGCTGCATCTAACTCAGACTCTGAAATCCAAGAACTATCTTCAATTGGTCTATTCTTCTAGTTTACCAGATATTCCGTATACTATTTTCCTCTTGTACTTCTACCAATTCTTTGCTCCAAAATCTTTTCATCTTCTTCGTTCTGCTTCTTAGGATAATCCATCAGTACTGCTATGTCTTCTTTAGGTTCATGAAACTCATGTAAATCAGTAATGTTGAATATAGGTGATATGTCCATGTCATCAAGTAACTCAACCTCATATGAATTTCCACTATCATATTTTCTCAAAATATTGCAAGGTCCAAACTTCTTCATCTTCAGCTTCCCATATGTTCCAACAGGAAATCTGCCTCTCCTCAAATGAACCATCACTTCATCACCAACATCAAAAGTCTTATGTATTCTTGATCTATCAGCTCTGTCTTTGTATTTCTGATTACTCTTTGCCAGTTTAAGCTTCACATCTTCATGTAATGTCTTCATGTACTCATCAAATTTTACTCCTTTAGCACTTCTTTTTCTTTCATCGGCAATGTCTCTTAAATCTGACATACCTCTCGGTTGTATGCCATTTACAATCTCAAAAGGTGTTTTTCCAATACTACTATTCATTGAATTATTGAATGAAAACTTTGCTTTTGCTAATACAAAATCCCAATTACTCAGTATGTCTCCAACTAAACATCTCAAAAGACTACCCAAGCTTCTATTCACAACTTTTGTCTATCCATTTGTTTATGGGTGAAATGTAGAGCTATATTTCAACTCGGTACCCAACTGTCTCCAAAGAGTCTTCCAAAAGTATCTAACAAATTTACTATCTCAGTCATAGATAATACTCCTCAAGTAATCTATGCAATTTGACAATTTCCTTAAATAAAAGATTTGCTACATGTACTTCATCTGATGTCTTTCTACAAGGTATAAAATGTGCCATTTTAGAAAATCTATCCACAACCACAAATATAGAATCATTACCTCTTACTGTGTTTGATAAGCCAAGAACAAAATCCATATTGATGTCAATCCAAGGTTTCTTAGGTACAACAATCGGTGTATACAATCCTATATTCTGACTAACTCCTTTTGCAACTTGACAAACTCCACAACTTTTCACAAATTTCTAAACATCTTTATACAACTATGGCCAAAAGTATTTCTCCTTAAGAAAATTCAATGTCTTATCCACACCAAAATGTCCAGCCAAACCACTACTATGTTTCTCTTTTATCAAATTAGTTCTCATTGCTCCTCTCGGTATACACAACTGAATACCTTTAAACAACATACCTCCTTGCATAAAATATTCATCCCATTTAGTACTTTGTTGATCTTGAATAGGTGCTCTGCACTTTCTCCATGGCTTAGAAAAATTAAGATCAAAGTCATAAGAATCCCTAATGTCATCAAAGCCTAGAATTCCAATTTTCATCTCGGTCATCAAAGATCTTCTTCTACTCAATGCATTAGCAACTCGGTTAGTGACTCTACTCTTATGCTTTATAAAAAATGTATAACTTTGTAAATACTCAACCCATTTCATATGCCTCTGATTCAACTTATTCTGACTACCCAAATACTATAAATCTTTATGATCGTATACAACACAAATTCACTCGGCATCAAATAATGTCTCTATTTCTTCAGTGCTTGAAAAATAGCATACAATTCTTGATCATACACAAAATATTTCATTTTTGCATCATTCAACTTTTCACTAAAGAAAGCAACAGGTTTACCTTCTTAACTCAACACAGCTCCAATTGCACTTCCACTTGCATCATATTCCACTTGATATACCTTATTGAAATCAGGCAATGCCAAAACAGGTAATTCAGCAACCTTCTGCTTTAGAGTCTCAAAAATTTTATTGGCTCCTTGTGTCCACTTGAATTCTCTTTTGTCTCCTCTCATAGTCTCAGTCATAGCATTACAAATTAAAGAAAAATTCCTAATGAACTTTCAGTAAAAACTTGCTAAACCATGAAATGATCTTACCTCACTAGCATTCACAGGTGTAGGCCAATTCAAAATAGCTTCAACCTTTTTAGGATACATTTTCAAACCATCAGCTAAAATCAAAAATCCCAAATACACAATCTCCTCTTTCATGAATGAACACTTTGTCAGATTTATCAACAACTTTTCTTCTTTCAATCTCTGTAAAACTTGTCTAACATGCAACAAATATTCTTCTCTAGTCTTACTGAATATCAGGATATCATAAAGATATACAATCACAAACTTACCCAAGAATTTCTTCAAAACTTCATTCATCAACCTTATAAAATTACTTGGTGCATTAGTTAAACCAAAAGGCATAACCAACCACTCATACAAACTTTCTTTTGTCTTGAAAGCAATCTTCCATTCATCACCTTCTCTAATTCTGATCTGATGATACCCACTTTTAAAATTGATTTTGGTAAAATACTTTACTCCAGTCAAACTATCCATTATATCATCCATTCTTAGTATAGGAAACCTATAGTTTACTTTTATCTTATTGATTACTTTGGAATCAGTACACATTCACCATTCTCCATTCTTCTTAGGTGCCAATACAATAGGTACTACACAAGGACTCAAACTTTCTTTGATCAAACCTTTCTCCAAAAATTCTTGAATCTGTCGGTTCAATTCCTGATTCTCAGCAGGTGTCAACTGATGAGGTGCCTTATTCGGTAAACTAGCTCTAGGGATGAGATCCATGCAATGATCAATGCTTCTCTTCAGTGGAAAACCATCATGTACATTATCAGAAATAATTTCACTGTACTCAGTGAGTAACTTATCAATCTCCTCAAGGATATTATCCTCCATTTTCTTACTTGGTTTGTTAGGAATTACAGAAAAACATACATCATTTCTCTTTAAATCCTTAACAAACTTTCTTCCTTCCATCCATCAAACTTTCACAGATGTGCAAACATTACTAACAGGTTCTTCCATCAAAGGTAACCATATTTGTCTTCTTCCATTAGCACAAATAATATACTTATTCAATCTCTCATCATATATAGCATGTCTATCATATTGCCAAGGTCTACCCAACAAAATATGACAACAATCCATAGGCATGATATCACATAACACCTTACCATAGTACTTTCCAATTTTCAAATTCACATAACATTGTTCACTTACCAATAGTGTATGCTCATCTCTGATCCATGAAATTTGATAGGGCTTCATATGTTCCAACCTTTTTCAAGTGAAACTTTGTGACCATCTCCTTAGATGCTAGATTCTCTGAGCTACCATTGTCAATTATTACCTTCCAAAAAATTTCAGAAACTCTACATCTGGTCTTGAACAAAATTTTCCTTACTGGATCTTTCTTTTTACCTTCATTCCAAAGTGCTCTTCTTACCATCAAGTTATTTTCCTTCTCAAAGTCATTCGGTGACTCTTCTTGCACCAAAGCATTTCTACTAGTACTAGCCTGTTAGGAATGGGAACACTGAGAGGGGGGGTGAATCAGTGTTCACTGTATTTTATCTTTTTCACTTAATCTCAAACTTAATTTAAATACTTAAGTACTAAAATAAACATCCACATAAACATCAAACATGAAATCAATACATAACACCAATATGGTTATGGGGAAACCAAAATAGGTAAAAACCCCGATGGGAATTGACACCCACTAATATTTTGTACTAGTGTTTTATGATCCTTGTTAGAAGATCATTAACCCTGTTAGGAGTTTTTATACAATGTATTAAGTGTAGTAGAGCTTGCCAAGGGTCAGAACCTATTAGGGGTGTGGATGCACTATCCTAGAGCTCACTGCTCAAGTGGTGAAGGCTACAACCTTTTGATACACACTGTATCTGCTAGATGAAATGTCACTGTGACACTACTTGTCTGATCAGTTCCTTTGATGTGCTAATGCTTTGACCTCTTAAAAATCTCTAATACATCTTATAGACTCTTCAAACACTTCTTCTATGATTATCTTCTCTCTATATTAACATCCATACTAATTACAATTGGCGCATCTCATATTTATATGCACATACAAAACAAATAACTAGGTCGGCCCTTTAACCGATTACATACAATGCTTCCAATTGAATTGGCTCAAGTGTGCTTACAAAAAAACATATTTACATCTTGAAAACCTAATTATTATAGGCACATAGCCTTTACAACATTATAATATAGCTGCAAATCAAAATGCTAACAGTCGGCTACTTATTATGTTCTTCTCTGGCACACACTAGTTGTGTAACTTCAACTGTCTATAAATTAGTCATACTTGCATATTTGATCATGTCCTCATCGACTAAGCATGAATATAGTCTAACCAACTTATCTTCTAGGGTGCATACCATAACTTGGTTGTATGTACATGTGCTGATGCTCTGAGATTCAGGTACTCTGTACATTGTCCAATCTTCAACACTTAGCCAATTTCTAATCTTCTTATCAAGTGCGCTAACTCCAAACTACTATATGACTTTGTTTCCATAATGACAACACTATACCAAGTTATATACACCAATATAGCTAACTTTCCAACAATCTCCCCCTTTTTCATTGATGACAACAAAGGAATATGACCAAGTTGCTAACCGTTCCTTAATACAAAAACCTTTTGTCTTCTATCTCCCTTATACTTAAACTTCTATCTTATATCTCCTTATATATATGTTAGAAACTACAATTGAAACAATTTTTGTATTATCATTGACGTCGAACCTTAATTGGTAATACTATTTCTACTTAAGAAAGTACTATATCTATTTGAGTGTTGCTAAGGGGATAGGCAAGGTTGGCAACAATAGCACCTAGGGAAAGGTTGATTTATCTTGATACTACAAAGGGTACTTGACTATGTTGTACAATGATGAGAAAATGTATTATTTATCTTAGTAAGACTGAAGACTAAACTAGTAGGCTTGACCGAGCAAAGAATGGAGAAATCATGTTTAAGCTGAGTAATGTTAGTGTTGACCGAGTCAGTGTATGCCGAGCAAAATTCTAGTGTCAACCGAACAACAGTTAATTGTCGAGGAAGATAGTATAAGATGAGGAAACATTTTTAGTAATGACCGAGCTTTCTACATGAAGACCAAGTAGTTGATTACAATATTGACTGAGCATCAACATTTTTATATTTGAAGAGAATTTAGTTTTGCAGCTGACATTGTTGAATTCTTGGATTATGTAAAAAGTGTTGACTTTATTTATTGATTGTTTGAAAGCATTAAATACACTGTAAAACATTTTATTGTAAATCTTTTAGAGATTTGAAATGATTCTAGAAATGAAGCCGAAGAACATGAAGCAGGTAGATTCAATAAATCTGACCTAACCCTAAGATCTACAAATGAGATTGAGCGGCATAAGATGAGTTAACCTAATTGACGAAAGTATTAAAGGGAACCTAAGCATTGGATATGTGTGTGCATGGGTGAAAAAGAAAATGTTGGAAGATCAGTAAAGTTTTATTGACTGTATAAGCAGAAAAGGCTAAAGAAGAATTGTGGTGGTTGCTTGAAGAAAAGTTCTGAGCAGATCAGAGATGGAGATGGAAAAGTTTCAAAGTCAGTAAACCATTATTAGTGTATGGAATCGGATCTGATATTTTCAAAGTGAGTTGTACATTTTTAGATAAATATTGTTGCTACTTTCTAACCATTGTAATATTCAAAATCCTTTTAACAGAGATTGACCTAACAGTCATATGTTAAATCCTTCGAACAAGATTGCAATTTAATGGAGTGTATGTAATTCCTCTGACAAGGCTCACTTTCAACAAAGTGATTGAAATCCTTTAACTGTGTCACACTTGACAATGTGTATTGTAACCTTTGACAGGGTTGGCTTTTAATCGAGCTCACTTCAGAAGAGTGAAAATAATAGTAGCATGTTACAAAGTGGTTTTTCCCACATTGGGTTTCCACTATAAATCCCAGTGTTAATACTTGTGTGAATGTTTTGGTTTGAACATTTTTGTGTTTTACAAGTTGAGTTACAGCTGGGTAGTGGACTGCATTGTTATATGTTTCTATTATTGAATCAGTGATGACTGAGTTTGTTTTGGTTATTAGATCTGATTTAAGGAAAAAAAATTAAGTTTGTCTTATACATCAGGACCTGAGAACAACTTATTTAACCCCCCTCTCTGTTGTTCTAAATCATATTAACAATTGGTATCAGAGATTTGTTTCTTATTATTAGTGTTTATAGAAATCAACTTTAAAGGGGCTTGAAGCAAATGATCAGGATGTATAAGAAGGAGGTACCGAAGCTGAATAAGGAAAACTTCCCTGCATGGCAAAGCTTGATGAAGCTGCACCTGGCCAATATTGGTGACTCTGTAAAGTACTACATTGAGAATGGCTATGTCTCACTTGTCACACCTTTGACTACCGAAGAAATGAGAGCTAAGCAAGAACATAATCAGGCAATGCTGAAAATTGCATCTACCCTAAGCTATCCAGAATTTGAGGCCATTAAGGATTGCACAACTGCTAAGGAGATGTGGGATACTCTTGCAAGGATCTATGATGGTGACTTAAATGTACTGAAAGCAAAGGTCGAGAGTATTAGAGGTAAGTTTGATGAAATGAGAATGCAAGAATGTGAAAACATTTCACAATATTGTGGTAGAATAAAAGAAGTTGTGAATGCTATTAGAGGAGTAAATGGGGTTATTGATGATAAAATTGTAATTGGGAAAGTAATAAGAACCTTGCATCCTATATATGCTATTAATATCTCAGCTATTCAGGAATCTAGATGCAACTCTGCTAATGTTCTTACCTTGGAAAGTTTGGTTGGCAAGCTGACTACATTTGAACTCTCTAACTATGATAATTTCACTGTTCGAAGCATTGGTAATGTTGAATCTTCTTTCAAGTCACAACTAGTTCTGAACAAGCCAAAGAAAGAAAAATAAAGATGTAAAAGTGAAAGTGAAAGTGACAGTGACACTTATGATGAAGAACACAAAGATCTAGAAGCTCTTATGGCTAGAAGACTGAGAAGAGGAAAAGGAAAGTATAAAGGTAAACTTCCTATTATATATTTTTCATGTAATAAAGTTGGTCATATAGCTACTAGATGTCCTGACAGGAAGGATAAAGATGATGAAAGAAAAAGAAAACAAAAAGACAAAAGAGATGACATGAGCTACCAAAGGAACAAGGACTACAAAGGAAAAGGTAAGAAATATTGTTACATTGCTAAAGAAGAGACAAACACTGATAGTGATGATTTTGAAATTGAGGTAGTCTATGTTGCAATGAAAGATGAATCTGATGAGGATGAGAAAACTTCATTGATATCCTATGTGAACAAGAATGATAAATGGATTATTGATAGTGGTTGTTCACATCACATGACTAGAGACAAAAATAAGTTTGAGACCTTCCATCATTACAGAGGTAAAAGTGTAAAATTTGGTAATGATGCACCATGTCCTATTAGAGGAAAAGGTTTGATTAAACTGACTAATAAGATATCGTGTGAAAGTGCATATTGGGATGAAGGTCTTAATTATAATTTGTTAAGTGTTTCTCAGCTCAACAAAATTGGTTACAGAGTGGAATTTCATCACAAGCAAGCTAAAATATTTGATGCTACTGGAGAACTAATTGGAAGTGGAGATCAGACTAGAGGTAATTTGTTCTATCTTGACCTATCTGAAGAAACATGTTTAATTGCACAACTTGATGATATTTGGTTATGGCATAAAAGGCTATGTCATGTTAACTTTGACAATTTGGTTGAGATAAGTAAGAAGAAAAAGGTAAGAGGTCTACCTAGGTTGAAGAAATCTGAGAATGTGATGTGCAAGGAATGTCAGTTAGGAAAGATGACAAAGTCAAGTTTTAAGAGCAAATCCTTTACTTCTGAAAACATTTTAGATTTGGTTCATACTGACCTTTGTGAACCTATGGGTGTACAAAGTTAGTGTGGTGCTAGATACTTTATCTTATTTGTTGATGATCATACTAGGATGATGCATGTAATGTTTCTAAAAGAAAAATCTGAAGCTTTTCAATCCTTTAAGTGGTATTTGGCTAAGGTTGAGAAGGAGACAGGTAGGAACCTGAAATGTATTAGATCTGACTGAGGTGGAGAATTTACATCAAATAAATTCAATCTATTTTGAAATGATAGAGGAATTAAAAGACATATGTCTGCACCTAGAACACCTCCACAGAATGGTATAGTAGAAAGAAGAAACAAATCTATCTTGAATTGTGCAAGGAAATTGTTGATTGAAAAGAATGTGGCACATAAATACTGGAAAGAAGCTATAAGCACTACTGTCTACACTCTTAACCGGGTATAGATCAAGAAAGGTACAAATCTGACACCCTATGAATTATGGCATGGGCATGCACTGAGTGTTAAATACTTTAGAATCTTTGGAAGTAAGTGCTATATATTAAAAGACACTAGGAATGGAAAGTTTGATTCTAAGAGTGATGAAGGCATATTCCTAGGATATTCCACAAAAATTAAAGCTTATAAGTGTTTGAACTCTAACACTAACAAAATTTTGGAAAGAGTGAATGGAAAAATTGATGAGTATGAAGAAAGAAATGAAGCTGACAGCAAAAGAGAACCAGAAGATTATAGATATTTTTTGTACATTGAGGAAGAAGAAGAGGCAAGTAATAGACTTGAACCTGATGCCAAGTCTTGGGTAAGCAATGCCGAGTGACAGACAGATGCTATTGAGCATCAGGAAAATAGTACCGAAAGAGAACAAGAACATGCCGAGCTACAAGAAAATAATATTGAATATTAGGAAGAGGTTGCCGAGCATTCAGAAGATGAATCTGACAATCTTGTTGGTGAACTTGATGAAATAAAGGAGAGAAGAGATGAACCTATTTTGGCAAAATATGTAAGAAGACATCACAAGCCTGAACAGATAATTGGAGACAAAAATACTAGAATTTAGACCAGAAGTAAGACTAAGGATCCAACATGCCTACTATGTGAATTTGAACCCAAGTCAACTAGAGAGGCATTGGAGAATGAAGACTGGATACAAGCAATGAATGAAGAGATTGACCAGATTGAGAAGAATGATACTTGGACTCTGGTGCCGAGACCTAAAAACAAAAATGTTATAGGAACAAAGTGGGTGTTTCATAACAAGATGAATGAAAATGGTGAAATAAATAGGGACAAAGATAGGCTGGTATGCAAAGGCTACACACAAGAAGAAGGAATAGATTATGGGGAGACATTTGCCCCTGTAGCTAGATTGGAAGGAGTAAGAACTCTTCTTGCATATGCTTCTTATAAAGATTTCAAGGTATATCAAATGGGTGTCAAGTCTGCATTTTTGAATGGTATACTAGAAGAAGAAGTTTACATAGAACAGCGAGAAGGTTTTATTGATCCAAATAGAAGACACATGGTGTGCAAACTGAACAAAGCACTATATGGATTGAAACAAGCTCCCAGAGCATGGTATGAGAGGTTGCACAACTACTTGATACAGATTGGATTTTCAAGAACAAATGACATGAGTAATTTGTACATGAAGGATGAAGAAGGTAAAGGTATCCTGTTGGCAAAAATTTTTGTGGATGATATTATTTTTGGTGGACAAGATGCATTAGGCAAAAGATTTTCAAATGAAATGCAAATTGAATTTGAAATGAGCATGTTTGGTGAGATCAAATTCTTTGTTGGTTTACAAGTATATCAGAGGATGAATAGAATTTTCATTACACAATCTAAGTATGTTAATGAAATACTGAAAACTTTTGGGATGGAAGATGCTAAACCAGTGAGTACTCCTATGGTTACTGGACAAAAGTTATCTAAGAATGATGATGCTACAGAAGTGAATAAGACTTTGTACAGATCCATGATTGGAAAATTGCAGTATGCTATACATAGTAGACCAAATATTGCACTAGTTGTTGGGATTGTGGCAAGATTCTTTGCCAATCCTAAGGAAAGACACATGATGGCTATGAAAAGAATTATGAGATACTTGAAAGGAACTACTGACTATGGTCTATATTATAAGAAGGATGACAAATTTGAACTCAGAGTTTATACAGATGCTGATTGGATAGGAAATATAGATGACAGAAAGAGTACTAGTGGTGGAGCTTTCTTTCTTGGACAAAGATTAGTCTCTTGGATGAGCAAGAAAGAAAATTGCATTTCCCAATCTACTGTCGAGGCCGAGTATGTTGTTGCTGTAGTAAACTGTTCAAATTTGGTATGGATAAAATAATTATTGATAGGCATGAAAGAAGAAATCATTGAACCTATTGTTATTTTCTATGACAACACAAGTGCTATCAATATTTCTAAGAATCCAGTGATGCACACTAAGACCAAGCACATAGCAATCAAGTATCACTACTTGAGAGAATTAGTACAAGATAAAGAAGTCTGAATGGAATATGTGAATACAAAAGAACAATTAGCAGACATATTCACTAAAGCTTTACCCAGAGAAGCTCATGAGTATTTGAGAAGTCAATTAGGGGTCTCTCCCCTAACTGAGGCTACCTAGTCAAGCTAGGAGCACTGTATCAAATATGCTAGAACAGAATATTTGACAAATTGATGCAGAATATTGTCACACTTTAGGGCTGGCCTAGAGTTGTGAAAAGGAGCAAAGACAAGGAATCGGTCATAAGCAAGATGACAGAGGGAGAAAACACTGAGCTACACAAAAATTATCTACATCTAATGGATGTATGTTTTAGTTGTTGCTTTGGCATTTTTGTCAAAGAGGGAGATGAACTGATATGATAACACATGACACTGAAAAGTAAGGGTGATGAACTAAAATGAAGGATCAAGATAGAGGGAGATCTGAATACTTCTGACGGTCACACAAGTGAGGCTTATAGGATTCTAAATCAGAATGAAGTTAAGGATATTATAAATAATTCTTTGGTGAAAAAATAAGTTTTTGGATTGGTTGGTAATCCATGTGTTATTCAAGTGATATCATATGGTGTTTCCATCAATGCCAAAGAGGGAGATTGTTGGAAACTACAATTAAAACAATTGTTGTATTGTCATTGATGTTAAACCTTAAATGGTAAGACTGTTGCTACTTAGTACAGTACTATATCTATTTGAGTGTTGCTAAGGGGATAGGAAAGGTTGGTAACAATAGCACCTAGGGAAAGGTTTAGTTATCTTGATACTACAAAGGGTACCTGACTATGTTGTACAATGATGAGACAATGTATTGTTTATCTTAGTAAGACTAAAGACTAAACTGGTAGGCTTGACCAAGAAAAGAATGGAGAAATCATGTTTAAGCCGAGTAATGTTAGTGTCGACCGAGTCAGTGTATGTCGAGCAAAATTCTAGAGTCGACTGAACAAAATTTAATTGCCGAGGAAGACAGTATAAGCCGAGGAAACATTTTTAGTAATGACCAAGCTTTCTACATGAAGACCGAGTAGTTGATCATAGTATTGACCAAGCATCAATATTTATATATTTGAAGAGAATTTAGTTTTTGAGCTAACATTGTTGAATTCTTGGATTATGTAAAACATGTTGACTTTATTTATTGATTGTTTGAAAGCTTTAAATGCACTGTAAAATGTTTTATTGTAAATCTTTAAGAGATTTGAGATGATTTTAGAAATGAAGCCAAAGAACATGAAGCGGGTAGATTCAATGAATCTGACCTAACCCTAAGATCTATGAATGAGATTGAGCGGCATAAGATGAGTTAACCTCATTGAGGAAAGTATTAAAGGGAACCTGAGCATTGGATATGTGTGTGCATGGGTGAAAAAGAAAATGTTGGAAGATCAGTAAAGTTTTATTGACTTTATAAGCAGAAAAGGCTGAAGGATAATTGTAGTGGTTTCTAGAAGAAAAGTTTTGAGTAGATCAGAGATGGAGATGGAAAAGTTTCAAAGTCAGTAAACCAACATTAGTGTACGGAATCAGATCTGATACTTGCAAAGTGAGTTGTATGTTTTTTAGATAAATATTGCTGCTACTTTCTAACCATTGTAACAGTCAAAATCATTTTAATAGAGGTTGACCTAATATTCATATGTTAAATCCTTTGAACAAGGTTGCACTCTAATGGAGTGTATGTAAGTCCTATGACAAGGCTCACTTTTAATAGGGTGATTGAAATCCTTTAACCAGGTCACACCTGACAGTGTGTATTATAACCTTTGACAAGGTTGGCTTTTAACCGAGCTCACTTCAGAAGAGTGAAAATAATAGTAGCATGTTACAAAGTGGTTTTTCCCACATTGGGTTTCCACTATAAATCCTGGTGTTAATACTTGTGTGAATGTTTTGCTTTGAACATTTTTGTGTTTTACAAATTAAGTTACAGCTGGGTAGTGGACTGCATTGTTATATGTTTCTATTATTGAATCAGTGATGACCGAGTTTGTTTTGGTTATTAGATCTTATTTAAGGAAAAGTTTTTAAGTTTTTCTTATACATCAAGACCTAAGAACAACTGATTCACCCCCCCTCTTTGTTGTTCTAAATCATATTAACAATATATCTATAACCCATATTTTATACATACTCCCCCTTTGACATTAATGAAAAAGGTGCTTCAAAACTGTATCTACAAATAATTACTGTGGGAGAACATCTGGATATGCAATCTATAGATTTTGGATCTCCTTCTTCCAAAATGTAATCAATGAATTTACAATCTAGAGATGGGCGCATAGTGCATACTGTAGCTTCTCCATCTTCCCCAAATCTGAGCTAGGACCTTGATCATATGTCACCATGGTGGCATCGATCTCCTTGATATTTTGATTGAGTATATCTATTGAGGGCACAAGAGAATTCCTGAGCTATGTTTGTCTTTCCCTTACCTTTGACATCTCTTTCTTATCTTTTTTAATATTATCTATCTGTCCTTGGTAGACATTATTACACATGTTCACATCAATAGATGGATCTTCCATTGATTTCCTTATGCTGTCTATCGTGGCTTCTGCCTCTTGAATCTTCTTGTATAGATCACCAGTCAACTTGTCCTAGTTCATATAGTTAGCAATAATCTTTCCGCCCTTTGATACAAAATCCTTCAAGGATGCTTGACCAATCTTTAGTGAGCTCAGGTCAACTACAAAGTTGCTAACTAATTCACTGAGCCTTTTCTTCAAATACTTCTCCTTTGCAACTAGGGATGCAGATTCTTCCAGGATAGAGAAATTACTCTTGAACTATGAAATAACTATACTCACATCATCAATGGAGTGTACCTTGGACACTTTATTATATGCTGGTAACAAGTTGTTCAGGATGTTTACTGATTCTACAAGGAGGGGATTCCTCATCACCTATTTTTCCTTGGCTTTCTCCATAGCTAAGATGCTAAACTTGATCAGGTCTTCTTCTCCCCAAGAGTCCAAACTGGTTGTGTCAGGTGTCAAACTTGACAACAATGCTACTAAGGGAAGTGGAGTGATAGGAGTACTATCCATGAATTCTTCTTTGACTCTTATTGTCATTGGTTCATTTTCCTTTATCTCTACTTTTTTTTTTCTGTTTGTTCTTCTTTCTTTTCTTCTTCTTCTTTTTCTTTTCCTTCTTTCTTTTCTTCTTCTTTTTCATCTGTTATATCCTCAATCAATACTTCTTCTTGTTGATTGGGAGGAGTGTTACTACATAAGTTCTCAGCCTCTTGAGTGCTTACAAATGCTTCTTCAAACTTGTCTAGATCCATGTCTTTGGCCACCATAGTAACTTTTACATTGTCAATAAAGATAGAATCATCCTTGAGTGTCTCTGTTATGGGTTAAGACTTCTCTTCCTCTATGGATGCATCAATTGCATGCACTGAGTCCTGGAGACCTATCATAGGTACATTAGTAGTCTCTGACTCTTTTTCAACCATAGTGGGTACTTGTGCTATAGGCACAGTAGTTGGATACATGTGCCTATTCATGAAAACCTTTTTAAATGCCTTCTCTGTTTCCTTGGCAAACAACTCAATTTTTTTCCATTATGTGCAGGGTCCTTGACTTGGTTCTAAGATGTGGCTTTACTAGATCTAATAGCAATGAATTTTCTTCTAAAGAACATACTAGAAAACTCTCATCTAAGATCTTCTCTCTTATTATCAGATCCTCTTCAATGGCTTGTCTTTTTAGGAACTCTAAGATGTTCCACACATTATCAGGAATCATAGTTTTCAGTTCAAGGACTATCTTCTTAAACTTCAACATATGTTTGACAATCATTCCATGTATCTCTAATTTTTCAATCTCACTGTATTTCTCATAGAAATTTCCTACTTGATCAATTCTGCCTTCATCAATAGTTCTTACACTTAGCACACTGAGACTAGGCTTGAAACTTACTTCTGGAGGTGCTTGAGTGTTCTTCCTATTTCTTGTTACTCGTGAGGATGGATGACCAGTGCTAATATCTTTCTTCCTCTTAGGCATTTCCTTATACTCAGGAGGAGTAGTAAGGTCAATGGTTTCTTTGGGCGCAAAGAGAGTAACATTAGATTTTTCTATTTTTACCTTCTTCAACTTAGGATCCTCTGATTTTGTATTTTCTATTGCTACGCTCTCTATTTCCAAAGAAATCTTCTCTTCCCTTTCTTTTTCTAAGTCTTTTTGTGATACACCATGAATTCTCAAGATTTCTAAGGTAACCTTGGCAACCTTTCTCTTTGTTGTTGTACTGTTCAAGACTACATCAACTTCTCTTGTTTTTCTCTTCATAGGTTCCCCATCTAGGCTCATTAGGGTCTTTAGGGGCTGATAGAAATACTTGTGCATATGCTTCTTGGACTTGTTCATCAACCTCATAACCAAGTGGATGGATCCACTGTGTCCTTGGTTCAACAGTCTCTATGAATATTGTGTCAGTCTCAACCATAAAATAAATAGTATCCTTGTACTTTTCAACTATCTTCTTTGGAATTTTGAATCTCATCTACATCTTAGCCTTGAATGTCTTTAATTCCAGTGTCATGTAATCCTTCAAAGTACTCTTAGTACACATCTTGAGAGATATCTATGGCATTGTGGGGATAGATTTGTCTAGATACAAATCAAACACTTTTCCAACAATATGGATGTACATGTATATGATCAAAGACCCAAATCTGAACATCTTGGTCTTGTCATGATTGATTGCCTTAATGTTGTCTATTAACTATGCGCGCATGATCTCACATAGATTAAACTCTCCATTCTCTTTCACAAGTCTTATAGCTACAAGAATTGTGGCTGTAGACACACTGTTTACCCTATTGGTGTGTTGGAACCTATAACCTAGTATCATGGACATCAATTTGATGTCATCTTGCTCAATAGGCTCTATGGTCATTCCACACCTATCACTTCTTGACTTGCACATTTTCTCAATAAGTTTTCTTACATCCTTTCCTACTAGAAGAATGGTGCTTGTCTTAGAGAGGCTTGTCCTCTCATGAATTAGGTCACCATTAATTCTGACCGGCACTTCACCTATCCAAAATAGGTCATCATGAATCCTGCTTAGTAGAATCTTGATCCATTCTGATTCGTATAACTCATATGCCATAGCATACTCTACTATAGGGTGATTATTCCACTATGCATACTCATCCATGAAGGCTTTGTCTGGTCTTAACATTGTTTCCATGTGCACCCTTATTCTATCCAATCCTACTGGTTCTTTCTTATAGTATATGTATGCCCTAATGTCTTTGACATGCATAACACCCATAGACGTGTAGGAGAATGCCCCTTCTAGGTCATCCAAAGTGGATTTGAATGGGTGCCTCTTAAATACATATCTTTTCTTTTCTATAACATCAAATACTATAGGAGTAGCCATCACTTGTATATTGCTTTCTTAATGGTTTCCAAGATATTTTGAATTGGCACGATGAACTAGGGTTTCCACAACTGATCAAATGCATAGCAAGTCACTTGATGAATCAATCTTCAATTCTTCACAATCAAATGCTAGGGCTCTTCTACTCTCCAATCACTCTGAATTTGAATGCAATGAGAGATTTACAAACTTCTATGTACTTTAAAGTAGAAAATATGCCATTAATGCTTGTCACGTAAACCAGGTTGTCACTTGAAAATTTCTAACTTTCATTCTGCAAACAATCACCTAGTGCACTCTTGCACATAGGTTTTGCTAGTCTCCAAAAGCTTAAGTCCAAAGGCACATACTTAGAGAGTGAGTATACCAGCTGTGTAGGGGTCTAGAGCTAAATTAGCTCCCCTTATGACCTTGAGGGCCATTCATCCAAATGTAGAGGGTGTGTCCACTCTAGATACATCCAATACATACTCATCAACCTTATCCTTCTTTTATTTTGACCAAATCAAGATCGCATCCTCTGAAGCTTTGACAAACTTGACTTCTCCTTCAGGATCCAATACTGGTTCTTTGTTCTTTTTAGGTCTTTCCTGACCTTGCATTCTTGATCGACAAAACTTTGAGATGTGTCCAGCCTTGTTATAGGAGTGACAAATGACTGGAGGCCTTATATTCCTGGATGCATTGACATGGGTCACCATTTTATATTGTCTTGCAGAGTGACCATTATAATTACATATTTGACATGTAACATTCTGAGAGCTTCTTACATTTGACTAGTTTTGATTTCTCTGATTATATCGAGTCTTGTTCTTCTGACTTGTCTTACAAGTCATATCTCTATGACCAAATTTATTGCATGACTAACAGTAACCATTAAAAGGTCTTACCTCTATATAGTTCCTTGTTATATGTCCATGCTTGTTACATGCATAACAAGTGTGGTCTATTGGCTTGCGCTCATTCTTAGGTGGTTCACCATTATCTTTAGTTTGATCTTTAGTCTTCTTAGTATCAGTAGAGTCTTTTTGTGCTTTCATTCTTGCTTGCATGTTGTCAATCTAATTTTCTGCTTCATTGTATCCAATGCAGCTAGTATCTCCTTTAGCTCTTCTTGCATACAACTGAGATTCTATCAAATCAGAAATGGTGTGTAATTTGTCAATGTGATTCTTTGCCTCTTTTAATTCAAATTTCAAGCTTTCTTTTTTGTTCCTTAGCTCCAAGATTTCCATGTTTTCTTGCCTTAATTCTTCATTGAGTTGAAGGTTCTCTTTGATTTGTTCTTCATAGACTTCCTGATTGTTAATCAGCTTATCATCAAATTCTTCAAGCTCTTCTTTCAAGGATGAATTTTATTCATTGAGATTTTTTATCATAATCCCTAAATCATGGGTAGAGCATTCTTTCAAATCCTTTCTTAGCCTTTTGATGACTATTTGAGCATCACTAAATTTTTCCTTTAGTTCTTCAATTTCTTTTTCAGATCTGTCCAAGTCTTCAAGAGCAGCTTCAAGATTTCTTTTTAAATGTTTCATTTCTGCCTTTTCCATGATCTCCTCAAGTGGTTAAACTTCTTTGTTGAGGACCAAAGCTCTGATACTGATTGTTAGGAATGGGAACACTAAGAGGGGGGGGGGGGTGAATCAGTGTTCACTATATTGTATCTTTTTCACTTAATCTCAAACTTAACTTAAATACTTAAGTACTGAAATGAACATCAACATAAACATGAAATATGAAATTGACACATAACACCAATATGGTTACAGGGAAACCCAAATAGGTAAAAACCCCAGTGTGAATTGACACCCACTAATATTTTGTACTAGTATTTTATGATCCTTGTTAGAAGATCATTAACCCTGTTAAAAGTTTCTTTACAATGTATTAAGTATAGTAGACCTTGTCAAGGGTCAGACCCTATTAGGAGTCTTTTACAATAAACCCTATTAGGGGTGTGGATGCATTGTCTTAGAGCTCACTGCTCAAGTGGTGAAGGTTGCAAACTTCTAATCTTAGATACACACTATATCTGCTGGATGAACTGTCACTGTGACATTGCTTGTCTAATCAGTTCCTTTGATGCGATGATGCTTTGACCTCTTGCAAAGCTCTAATACATCTTATAAACTCTTTGCACACTTATGCTCTACTTATCTTCTCTCTATATTAACATCCATACTAATTACAATGGGCACATCTCATATTTATATGCGCATACAAAACAAATAACTAGGTTGGCCCTTTAACCGATTACATACAATGCTTCCAACTGAATTGGCTCAAGCATGTTTACAAACAAAAATATTTACATGTTGGCAATCTAATTAGAATAGGCTCATAGCCTTTACAACATTAGAATATAACCGTGAATCAAAATGCTAATAGTTGGCTACTTACTCTTTTCTTCTTTGGCACACACTAGTTGTGTAACTTCAACTATCTGTAACTTTGTCATACTTGCATATCTAATCATGTGCTCATAGACTAAGCATGAATATAGTCTAACCAACTTATCTTCTAGGGTGCATACCATAACTCAGTCTTACGCACATGAGCTGATGCTTTGGGCTTCAGGTACTCTATACACTGTCTAGTCTTCAACACTTAGCCAATTCCTGATCTTCTTATCAAGTGCGCTGACTCCAAACTACTATATGACTTTGTTTCCATAATGAAAACACTATACCAGGTCATATACACCAATATAGCCAACTTGCCAACACAACCTTCTTACTTGCATGTGTACACTCAAATGATCTATGTCCTTCTTCTCCATAACTGTAACAAGTTCCTCAGAAACCACCTCTGTTATAACCACCTCGGTAGCTACTGCCTCTACTTCTAGGTGAACTTTCACCCTTCCACTCGGTCTTGCCTTTATCCAAAGTTGTCTTTTCTGGTTCATATCTACTATTTTCACCATGGGATCTACCTCTTCCTCTAGGGAATCTACCACCTCTACCTCTTTGTCTTTGCTCATGTCTCTTATTCAATTTCTCCTCAGCTTTCAATGCAAATTGATAAGCCTCTTCAATGTTCTCCAATTTGACCAAACTGATTTCTTATTAGGTGGAAACTCTCCAACCATTCAGGTATCTAGCAATTCCTTCCACATCATCTTCATCATGTATAGATCTGATATCTAATCTATAGAATTCCTTAGTATATTCAATTTATTCACCATTTTACTCCATACCTTGATTTTGTCTTTGCCTTTCCTCTTTCTGTCCAGTTGCAGATGTTCCCACCATAAGGATGCATGACTTTTCAACTTTGTGCTTGCAATTTCACCTTCTTTTCCTCAGATACATTTTCATACTCAAAGTACTTTTCCATCTCTGTGATCCAATCCACCAATGCATCAGAATTCAACTTTCCACCATACTCAGGAGGATTAAAGTGTGGTGTAGACTTCAGACTTGTCAAAGCCTTCAAGAATCTCTCCTCACCTTGATCCATCACATGTGTAGGTTCTACATCACCTTGTTCTACCTCAATTTCATCATCACTAACATCTTGAAGATGTCTTCCTCTTCTCTAGGTTGTTTCAACAACTTCTAATCTAGCAGCAAGTTGTCTCAACATGTATGCCAATCCTAGATCCGCATCTCATCTCCCATGAACCATCTTGAAAATCCTCTGCAATTGTAGGTCAGATTGCAATCTTCTACCCCATAACAATTCAACTAGGGCTTCACAAGAAGGAACCTTCAAATCTAGATTCACAAACCTAGATCCAGATCTCACCTCGCTCTGATACCACCTTACACAAGAGAGGATAGGAGGGGCTAGGAATGGCACATCCTAATGAGATCCACCTTACCAAACAACATGTGGAAGCAACAACACACAATAGCGAGAGAGAGAATGCATGAAACTTTCATATATTATCTTCAAATTGATTCATACATGTTGGGTTGTAAGGCCTTCCTGGTTTTAGCCAAATATTACAATCAAGTATAGAAGTCCTCCAACATGCGAGGATCTATCAAAAATCTCTAAACATCTTTCTTATATCTTCCATCAAGACCTACCCCTAAACTCAAACCAAATAACTACATTTATACAAGAGGCTATCAAACCAAGTCAGCCTTCAAATCCACAATCAATGGAAGGAATGACCAAATCTAGGTCCACACGCTTCCCAATGATGTATGCCAACATTAAATCTATGACCCAAATTAACTGCACAAGTCAGCCTAAAAAGAAATCCAAAATGAACAACTCGGTAAGCAAGGAAACTAAGCACCAGACAAGCATCACCGAGCGCCAAGAAAATTCACCGAGCACCAGAGAGACAACTATCCAACACCAATGAACAAAGGAAACTGAGCAACACCGAACCAACTCGGTCAAAGAAGGAACCGAGAAACACAAACAAACTCAAATATGTTTTTTGTGACATAGAATTTCTAAGGACCCGAGATGCTCCTGCATCATTGTTAAAAGCTTGGTCTGGCCTAGACCCTACTGTTTGCATTGTTAATTTCTATGAGAAGAGTGGAAGATTAGGACAACATTGGGACAAAGATAAAATTAAAGCAAGTCTTGAAAAAGATTTACTTGTTGTATCATTTAGTATTGGTGACACTACATACTTTTGTTATGGAATGGAAAGGAAATTTGAGAACCGTAATAAGATCAACTTAGAGTCTGGAGATGTTCTAATCTCTGGAGGAGAATCAAGACTTGTTTTCCATAGTGTAGTGTCTCTAATTTGTACTCTGGCACTGCTCCCCACTGGCTTACTGAAAACACTGGCTTACTACTCCATGGCCGACTAAATCTCACTTTCAAGTAGATATCTATATGACAAAATGGTTGTTTTATGTATGATTTCCCACCTTAAAGAGAAAGAATACCGAGTTGTCATCTTAGTGGTAAAAGATCAAGATGTGTAGAATGAAATTAATTAATTGATTACTATTTTAAGTAGAATCATCTTTATTAGCTATGTGGGTTTAATATGATTAAATAATTCATTTTCTGAACTCAATTATCAGTCCTTCCTATAGGAGGGATACTTCACATTGTTAATTGCGCCAACGTAAAACTTAAATTAGCCACTTAATGTTTCTATTTTTCTCCCATTTTATATAGAAAAAAATTATCACCATACAATTTTCATTGGTTCCATAAATCAAGAAAAATCATAAATCATGCAATAGGAAAAACTTTAATTGTTTTGTAATGTTTTTCTGACAAGGTAATGGTAGTTTTCAAATTCCTTTGTATTGGTAGCTGAAACGTGTAGGGCATTAGATGTAGATATTAAGCCAACTTTTGAATTGCATGTAAGGTATTTTGCATAACTCTCTTTCCTGTGTAAGATGATCTCTAATTCCAAATTCAAAACATCATATCTAATTCATATTGCAGAATTATCCTCTATTTAGTCCTTCATGGTGATGGTATCAAATTCATGCAGACCCATACCAAATTTACAATCTTATACTTCAGCTGAATTTTACCAATATAACGCTCAGGCTTAGGCTTAAAAAAACAAGAAGCCATATCATGAAATTGACATTTATTCATTTGTCTAAACTTCTTTACATTTGAGACCATTTGCTAAAGATTGTTGAGCTCCACATTCTTTGAAAAAAAAATATCTTCTCACTAATAAAGTTTTCATAGATGTCTGTATCTAATATATACTTGTGAAAGTCAAAGGCAAAGGGAAAATATCAAAATGGGCTTAAAAAATATTCAATATGAACATGAAAAAGATAATAAAGCATTGCAAAGATGAGTGGGTGTGGAGACATATCCAAATGAATCTATTTATATTGCCAGTCTCCTAGGTACATATATCACTACTGAGGTAAATTATTTTTGTACCAGTGTTGGGGTTATAAACAATCATGCATTTTATTGTTATAAAAGGATGACATAACCTCTATCATAACTATGGATTTGAACAACTGTGCATATTTTTTCCTATGGATCCTATGGGAAAGTAATGGTGTAGTGATATAGAGTTCTTGATGATGGAAGTGATTTATTATTATGTTGTATAAATGATTTATAATTTATAATTTTGGGATTCAAAATTTTTAATGAAAAATAAATTTTGTTAAATAGTATGTTTTTTCAAACTAATTTGGGAATGAATGATATTATTTATTTTGATACTAAATCATGTCAATGGTTTTTGAGTAGCAAGATCTCTAGCAGAACTCAGATAGAGATTTATCTACACCCTTCCTTTCAATGGTTGAAGAAATCACTCATTTTCATTTCATGGGATTGAATCTCATATATCTATGTTATTTAATCTAAAATCTGATTGTGTGGAATTGGGAAAAAAAATCATTCAAACGAAAGTGACATGTACTATTTATGTCGCATAAGAAGAAATATTATATCATTTTCATTAAACAGAGTGGTAAATCCTCTTAGAAACCAAGTACGTCTACAACCCACCTTATTATCTATGGTGTTTTATGCTAGCTAGGATTTTTGTGACGAAGGGCTCAAAATCTAAGTTGGACATGTTTAAATACAAAAAAAGAATGATGTCATTTTGTGTGTCGATCATTTGATTTGATATATTAGCTACATTATTTATATTTATAAATATTAAATAATTTTAAATTGGACATCTCTTGACATCTTCTTTACAAATTTTTTAAAATATAGATATGCTAGTTGTATGATTGACTGTTCCTTTATGTTATCAAAAATAAGAAAACTAAAAACACTATAATAATACATTATTTATAGATAAATATATATTATTTAAAAATTGTATATAAGAAATAAATCTCTAAAAGCCATATCAAAACAAGGAGTGGAATTTTTTGAGAGTTTTAGAGATGGAAGAAAACAAAGAATTTGGGCATCTGGGGCGCACCATAATTTGATTCATGCGCACACATTATTTCTCCAAATTTGTCATTCTCATTCTCATTCAACAAATCTCAAATATGAGGTCTTTGTTCTCCATTCAAATAACGTACAATCTTTTAATCATATAAGAAAGATTGAAACCTAAAATATTGTTATTAATTATGAAGTCTATATATCTAACATGCATTGCATATTAGAGAAGAGAGAAAATAAATCTATTGTATTAACTATAGCATGTATGAAAGATTCAATAATTTTATCAAGTAACATATTCCAATACATCTATAGAAACATTAAAGGTATTAAAGTGGTTTAGTAAAATCAACGATACAAATAGATTAATGTAAAATTAAGACTAAATTGATTCCTTTGAGCTTGGATAAATATGAATCAATGAAATATTATATGTTTAAAATTAAATAATTACAATATTTAAGTTAGTTAAAATTTTTGACATATGCACATCACATGAACATGGGCTCTCTGGTGATCATGGTAACATGATGTTCTATAAAGATTGAACTTATGACATAAATGACACATCAATAAAAATCTCAATAATCTAAGGAGTTGATCACAAGTCAAAGGTCAATTGCATAAGTTGACAAGATACCAATATATTCCCTATAATATATGAATAAATATGTACAATTACAACCATAACTGTTGAAATGATAAAGCATACCTATGTCCAACTTGGTAAATGGAATGTTGACTATTTGTTGAATGTAGTAATGGAGTCGCAATAAGAGATGTCCCATCAAGTACTTGCAAATACAAACTATCAATTCAAGATGACAACCCAAGAGATTTTTGACCAACTATCAAATCACATCAGTAAAAGATAAAGATTAGATCAAAATATGTACTTCCATATTAATGAAAAAAGTAAACAATTTTTTTTTAAATACCACCATGTCGAATACAAAGAAGCTAATAGGAATAGTCCCAAGAGATAACTGAGAGGGGGGGTGAATCAATTAGCTACAAGATTCAATTCTTTATGAAATTAAGTACATAAGAACATTAAGCATAAACACAATATAAAAACACTTAACATAACACCATAATTTTGGTAATGGGGAAACCCAAATAGGTAAAAAACCCGGTGGGAATTAGTACCCACTATAAACTGCACTAGAGTATTATGATCCTTGTTAGAAGATCTTACAACCATGTTAGGAGTTGATCTTTACAATTCATTAAGTACAGTGACCTAGTCAAGGGTTAGACCTTGTTAGGAGTATTTTACAATTAACCTTGTTAGGGTTGAGGAAACACTATCTGAGAGCACACTGCTCAAAGGGGTGAAGGCTACAACCTTCTGTTTAATAGATACACACTATATCTAGATCTTGGTGGACTGCATGTAGACCTGTTGTCTTGGTCAGTTCCAATGAGTAGAATATACTCTCAACTTTTTCAATTAGACCTTCTACTAATGGCTCAACACTTCGCATCTTCTGCTTTGCTCTTATCTTTCAACTCTTTGCCATACGTAGCAATCACAAATGACTGCCTATAAATATCTTTCCTCTAAATGATATAATCAATTTGGCCTATTAGAGCCATCTTGAAATCATATTAGAGAAATAATACAACTCCCCATTAACATCTCAGTCAGCTCTACTAAGCACACAACAAAAATTAGGACCGCCCAACCCAATATGAGTAGACACATCACTTCACACTGTCAGCTCCACAAAATTAACTAATACTTTCTTCTCATGCTGAATTGTGTCATGTGGTCTTAAAAAAACATCATTAACTCTTCTCCAAACACTATTCTAAGCACACATATCAAATTGATAGGCGCAACTACTACAATAATAAAAATAATGTCGGCTCTGCTAGATAAACTCAGGAAACTATGACTGTCAATTGGAGACTTCATAACTCAACCTGTACTACATATATGACTCTAGGTCCATTAACATAGCATCATACATATGTCTAAAACATAAATATAAATGTTCAAGGCTCCATTACAACCATACTATATATCACATACAAAAATCTTCCTAGGACATGTTAGGAATACTCACTGATATAGACTACTATATTACTGTCTTTACTCTGAATCAACCTCTTTGTCTATGATATCATGGTGATAACATATCTAGGAAACATATACTCATAGTTCTCTCCATCAAGCTTCCATGCATGTTGCTTACCATATGTTGTCATCAATGACAAACATATAGTCAACACTCTGGCTTGCTGGAAAATCTCCAACAATCTCCCCCTTTGGCATTAATGGAAAAATATGGAATCAAAAACACCACCAATCCAAATGTACAATCATTTTATAATATTCTCCATTTCCTTAACAAAACTCCCCCAAGGATGAATCCTCCATCTCTTACTATTTTGTTTCTTCTTGCTAAATACTCTTGCTACAATTCTTTTATAACATTCTTCATTTCCTCATCAAAACTTCCTTAAGGATGAATCCTTCATTTACTAATGAATTATCTGAATATCAATTGTTGTATTATTTACTTTTTTGTTTTTCATGACTATATACTTACTCCCCCTTTGACATAAATGGTAAAGGGCTCCAAACAATTAAGTATCGGTACTACCCTTGAAGTAGAGTAGTCAACCTTTCATCAGTCACTGAAGACTAATGCACTCTTGCAATCTCTAATCAAATTCAGGGAAGGGGATTACTCCCAACTTCTCCCTAAGATAATCAAATGTATCCTTAGGTAAAGGCTTTTTGAATATGTCTGCTAGCTAATCTTTTATGCTCACATAGTCCAGCTTTACTTCTTTATCTACTACTTTCTCTCTTAGGAAGTGATATTTTATCTCAATGTGTTTTGTCTTTGCATGCATCACAGGGTTCTTTGACATATTGATAGTTCTCATGTTATCACAATGAATAAAAATAGGATAATCAATCTAAATACCAAAATCTTTTATCATATGCTTGACCCACATAATTGTAGAGTAATTTAATGCTGCCGCAACATACTCTGCTTCTACTGTGGACTGAGAAATATAATTTTGCTTCTTACTTGTCCAAGTGACAAGCCTATCTCCAAGAAATATTGCTCCTCTTGAGGTATTTTTCCTATCATCCATGCATCCTACCCAATCTGCATTTGTATACACATGAAGTTCTACATTTTCTAAATTAGGATACCATAAACCATAGTCTATAGTTTCTTTCAAGTATCTGAATATCCTCTTTACTGCCATGAGATGACTTTGTTTAGGGTCTTCTGCAAATCTTCCACCAATGCCAACTGCATTTGAAATATCATGTCTAGATTGAGTAAGATAGATTAGTTTACCAATCATAGACTTGTACAAAGTTATGTCCACTACTGCTGAATCATCTTGTTTTGAAAGTAGGCATCCTATTATTATAGGGGTATTTACTAGCTTGCAATCATCTATCTTGAACTTCATCTTGAACTTCTTCAATATCTCTTTCATATACTTAGACTGATTAATGAATATAACTTTATCTATCTACTACACATTCAGTCCTAAAAAGTACTTGATAGGTCCAATCATGCTCATCTCAAATTCACTCTACATCTCTTTAGAAAATTCAGCACTAAGCTTGTCATTACCACCAAAGCTAATGTCATCAACAAATATGGAAACTGACAAAAATCCATTAGATGTTTCTCTTATAAATAAATTACAATCTATAGCTCCTTTCTCGAATCCAATCTTTGTCAAGTATCCATCAAGTCTTTCATACCATGCTCTAGGGGCTTGCTTGAGTCCATAGAGGGCTTTCTTCAATCTATATACCATATCAGGTCTATCTGATAAGGTGAATCCTCTAGGCTACTCTATGTATACTTCTTCCTTCAGCTCTCCATTCAGGAATACTCAATTAACATCCATCTGGTATACCTTAAAGTCTTTGAAGGTAGTATAGGCTAGAAACAACTTTATGGCTTCCAATATACATACAGGGGAAAATGTATTAGATAATCAATTCCTTCTCTTTGCACATATCCTTTACATACTAGTCTTGCTTTGTTTCTTATCATTGTTTCATCTTCATTCATCTTATTTTTGAATATCCACTCTATTCCAATAACATTCTTATCACTAGGCCTAGGGAACAATTCCCATGCATCATTATTAATTATTTGATCTAGCTCTTCTTTCATTTCTTTATGCCAATATGAATCATTACATGCATCCTCAAGACTTAAGGGTTCTATCTATGATAGTAAACATACCTCTTCATTTGCTATGGAACTCTTTTCTTTTGATCTTTTCATGACTTTACTATTTTGATCTCCAATGATGTCTTCCTTTGAATGATATCTAGATGTGAATTTAGGAACATTAGGTGTGACTCTCTCATCTGACCTCTATGATTCTTCATAGTTTTAGGGTCATTGAATAATATATCAATGCTTTCAAACATTTCATCAAAAACTATTTCTCTAGTGGTAGGTCTAGGTTCTTCTTCAATCATAGGTACATAATCATGATATCTTTCTTGAATCATAAACTTCTCATCAATTTTAACATGAGCACTTCAATGATATTCTTCAATCTTAAATTGAAACATCTTTAAGCTTTACTTTTAGTAGAGTAACCAAGAAAAATACCTTCATCACTTCTTGCATCAAACTTGCCAATTGCTTCATCTCTCTTTATGTAGCACTTGCTTCCAAAGATTCTAAAGTATTTTACTGTAGGATAGTAGGTACATTCCCAAACCATAGCTCATAAGCTATCTTGTATGCACCTAGCCTCAATTGAATTCTATTGATTGTATAGACTGCAATATTGACCTCATCTCTCCAATAGGTGTGTGTGACCTTTCCTTTAATCATGTTGGTGCACGCTGTGTCAAGTATGATCCTATTCCTCCTTTCTACAATTTCATTTTGCTGAGGGGTTCTAGGTGCAATCACATGTCTCTTTATCCCATGTTCTTCACAGTACTCATAGAATCTGTCATAGATGAATTATCCTCCTTTGTCTGATCTCAGACATTTAATCTTCAATCTAGACTCATTTTCAACTTTTGCTTTGAATATTTTGAACTTATCAAATTTTTCTGATTTATCCTTTAAGAATGCAACCCACATCATTATAGAATAATCATCAACAAACAAAATAAAATACCTTTCACCATATTATGATCTTGTTTGAGTTGGTCCACATAGGTCTATATGCACTAGATCCAATTTGTTCTCTACCAAATTATGCTTGCTTCTGAATGAATTTATCACATGCTTTCCCATCACACATTCCCTACATACTGTATCAACTAGTTTTTCAATGCTAGGAAGGTCTCTTACTACCTTTACATTTCTTATCTTTAGCATGTTGTCAAAATTGATGTGACGTAGTCTTTTGTGCCATAACCAATTGTCATCTACTTTAGCAACAAAACAACTTGCTTCAAGATTAAGATGAAAAAATTACCTTTAGTCTTTGAACCTGATGCAATCATTTCTCCTTCCTTTTTATTAATGATGCACTTGTCTTTAAATTCCAACTGATATCCCTTTTCAATAAACTATCCAATAGTTATTAGATTATGTTGCAAACCATCAACATAAAGAACATCATTAGTGTTGTTCTTTCCATCCAAGGTGATAGCTCCTCTATGTATGATATGTTTAGGTGTGTTGTCTCCAAATCAAACCATGCCGCTTTTGTATCTATCCAAATGTACAAATCTATCATTGTCTTCTGTCATGTGATGTGAGAAACCACTGTCAATGATCTAAATTGTCCTAATGTCAGCTTGTGAAATCAGTGCTAACTTTTGTGCTTCTTTTTCATCTTCAAGGTCCCTTTCATCAAAAAATATCTCCATGTCTTCAAGAGAAATGAATCCAATTTCATCATTTACTGAATCTTCATCTGATACTCTATCACCAGCATAGTAACATTCTTAACTTGGATGTCTCCTTCAAACATGTCTTCTAGATACTTCCATATCTTGTAGGCTTTATCAACTTTCTTGATCTCTGAAAACTCACTATCTAACAAGGTATTGATAAGAGCTTCTTTGGCAATAGCATTTTGAGTGAACATCTCCTTTTGTTTAAGAGTTTCATCTTCCTTTGCAAGATTTTCTAGAGAGGGAATCTGAACTTCTTTTGTAGCTACTTCAAAAATCTCAAAAGCAATGCATTGCAATTGTGTCATCATTTTATTCTTCCAATCTAGGTAGTTCTCTCCATCAAACTTAGGAATTTCTTTTCTAAAGAATTCCATTTGATCAACCTCAAGCTATTAAAATTTCTCTCAGAGGAACTTGGCTCTGATACCAATTCTTAGGAATAGTCCTAGGAGATAATTGAGAGGGGGGGGGGAGGGTGAATCAGTTATCTACAAGATTCAATTCTTTATCCAATTAAGTATAGAAGAACATTAAGCATAAACATAATATAACAAAACTTAACACAACACCAAAATTTTGGTTATAGGGAAACCCAAATAGGTTAAAACCCTGGTGAGAATTAGCACCCACTATAAACTACACTAGAGTATTATGATCCCTGTTAGAAGATCTTACAACCCTATTAGGAGTTTATCTTTACAATCTATTAAGTATAGTAACCTAGTCAAGGGTCGAACCTTTTTAGGAGTCTTTTACAATCAACC